>JBBPDI010000003.1:13465209-13486249 GCA_037974545.1 Cucumis variabilis
CTTTCCACAGCCTCTTCTGCTCCTGCCACTTCCCTTCCCTGTCAGCCTACTAAATTCTCGCCTTGGATTTTTCTTCTTTAATCGTCAGGCTGGTCTCATAGGTAGACTCTTTCTCGCTTCGCTCCTCTAGGGAGACTGACTTTAATTATTGTTTAAAGATCTATATCTCCATTACATATTTTAACTTTTCTTATCTCTAACTAAAACAAATTACTCTATTTGATTTTTTTTATAGTAAATGTAGAAATTAATGAACCATAAACTATAACATAAAATTTATAACGCAAATATAAATTTATAAATATTCAAAGGTTTGGTGAGATATCTTAAGATTTGTTGTCCTATAAAGTTTAGAAAGGAATTACGTGTTGTAAAAATGAGGCACAATAGAATATGCTTGTTAGAAAAATATAATATTAGAATAAAATAGTATATATAGATAGATATATAGATAGATAATAAAATAAAGAAATTATAAAATCTCAAAATTTTCAAAATTTTCACTTTCTCCACTTTCTCCAAATTTCATGAAATTATCTTCAATGTGTGTGACTTCCAAAACCCACAAAATGTCACTATTTATTGACAATTTGACAAGTTTGTCGTGGTATATATACATGGTCACTATCACTAAGAGTTGGCATCTTCAAGACATATGGCAAAGGAGTTCGATGAGGGAGAGAGTGACACTTGGTTATGTGGACACAGTAAGCATAATGGATAATGAGTATCGATTTTACTAAGATTTATAATACTCTCCCTTAGATGTCCATTACATTTACAAAATATGACTCTTTAAAACCTTATTAGAAAAAAACTTAATGAAAAAAAATCTTAGTGAAGGAAAAAGAGTACATATTTCATATATAGTTAACAAAATACAATTTACTCCCCCTCATGAACACATCACTTGAGATCTTTGAGTAGCCACATTTTTATTAAATAGGTCTGCTAGGTTAAACTTTGAACAAATTTGTTGTACTATGATGTTGTCATTTTCTTCAAGATCATGAGGGTAGAAAAGCTTTGGTGAAATATGTTTTGTTCTATCGTCTTTGATATAACCTCCTTTGGTTTGAACTATACATGTCGTGTTGTTTTTGTATAATATCGTTTGAAGAATTTTGTTAAAAGACAAGTCACATGTTGCACGAATGTGTTGAATTATTGATCTTAACCATACACATTCTTGACTTGTCTCGTGTATTGCAAGAATTTCAACATGATTTGAGGAAGTGACTATTATTGTTTGTTTCACTGATCGACATGATTTAGAAATTTCTCCATATGTGAACAGATTGAAAGGATAAGAGCCTTAGAAGTGAAAGATTTAACAGAGACCTTAACTTAAATTAATTGAGAACTAAAAATATCACTACATTGGAAATAACATAGAAATTTTTTTTTCTAAGATTAAGCATGCTATATAAAAAAAATATAAAGGGAGGAAAGAAGTGCTCACTCTCGTTGACGTCTTTGTATCTGTCAAAGCGCCAAATTGGGACACTACCACTTGAAGACCGTTCTAGTTATTCTCTAAGTTGAGATTTTGGTTTGTGGGAACCAAAATTAGAAAGGGGAAAATGCAAAGAAGAAATTGAGAGAATTTTTCAGAGTACACAAAGTTTTTCCAGAACCCTTCAATTTTCTAACTAACTAATATCTCCCTCTTCAAGAAGAGGGAAGTTGAGAGAATATAGGAACGTGGGAAAACCACTCACGTTTCCTATTAATTTAATACATTAACATTAAATTAATTTTAGTATTAAAATACTTAATTAATTAATTAATTAAATTTAATTGTTAATAAAATTATATTTAATTAATATTTCATTTAAATCATATTTAAATGAATATCTCTCACATAATCTATAGTTTTAATTTAATTTAAATCAAATTTAATTAAATAAAATTAAACTAAACTATTAATTAAAACTCCAATTAATTAATTTCTAAATTAAATATCTTATATTTAATTTAATCCAAATTTGAATCATATTCAAATATAACTTTCTCTCATAACATATAGTTTTAATGTGTATCATATACACATTAAATTTTAACTTATAGTTTTAATATGAATCTAATTTACATTAATTTAATATTTGAACTCATTCAAATATTTTATTCTCTCATAAATAAATTTTGA
Source organism: Cucumis variabilis (assembly GCA_037974545.1). Lineage (NCBI taxonomy): Eukaryota > Viridiplantae > Streptophyta > Magnoliopsida > Cucurbitales > Cucurbitaceae > Cucumis > Cucumis variabilis. The sequence goes on from JBBPDI010000003.1 coordinate 13,467,359, forward strand.
ATCATATTCAAAATTAAATTTATACAATAAATAATTAAAATATAAACTTTATATTATAATGTATCACCATACATTATACTAATTTCCAAAATAAATTTGAACATTTCAAATTATAACCAATACACATAAATCTCATTACTCTTTACGAGCTAGAAAGGAGATTTAATAGACCTACATATCAAAAGCCAGAATGATATAAGATTAATTGGCTAAACTCATTAACCACATTAATCAATATTCTTTAACTGTGTGACACTCAACTAAAGACTCACAACTGAACTCTTCTCACTACAGATATATTTCTATGTCCACAGATATAAACCAATAACAGTAAGCCTTTCACAATTATTCGTAACACCAGTTGGGTCAAATTACCGTTTTACTCTTATGTTACTTATAGTCCTCAAATACCAATACTTCTCTAATGAACAATTTGTTTATAGTTCAAACACTAAATAGAAAACCCTCTCATACCATAAAGAGGGTAAGGTCATTTGTTCAATTCCTAAAGACACCATTTAAAGAAACACTCATCTAGTTGCCTTAAAGTCGGAAATGAGTGAACATCTTGTGTAATTATGTTTCCAACTCCCTACTCAATTTTGTCCCCAAAATGATAAGAATGTTGAGTAGACAATCTAGTCACTTTTACCCATACAAATCAAAGGACAATTCACCATAAATAGGAGTTCATAATACACTCAATATTAAAACTAAATTACTTAGGTCATCCTAATGAAATAGAAACTTAACTAGTTAACTAAGTTACATCTAGTGGTTACTATTTGTGGTTCGGTCTTATGCAAACTCATTGTGTAGGATACCCTCACTCGCATGTCACCTTCACAAACGTGTTGGATCATTATGTTTGTATCAAATACACAGTGAGTTGTATCCATAGTATTACTAGGATAAGGTACCCAACCTTATTCCTATATTATAGACCCTTTAAGCTGTATCTCGAACATTGATCCCTGTATGTCTTTACATACTATTCAAGACACATCAAACAACTTAGGATGCTATTTTATTGAATTTAGGTTATTAAGACGAAACTAATAATATAATTAATATCACTTATTGAAATTATAATAATAACATTTTATTAATTACGGTCATTGGATTATATTTACTATCAATGAGTTTAAAGACATAAACCCAACACAGATAACCTGTTTGAGATCTAGTTTGTGTGAATCAAATAAATATCTAGAATATGCATAACAAACTAAATAAAAATTTGATTTATTTGAATAAAATAAACTCATACCAGTTATTTCTCGGAGATAACGAAGTATATGCTCAATTCTATTCCAATATCTTTTTGTTGGAGAAGAACTGTATTTAGTAAATAAATTTTATGAAAATATAAAATTTGGTCCTGTATTATTAGCAAGATACATTGATGAACCATTTGTACTAAGATATGGTATTTCTAGACCAAATAGTTCTTCAATATCATCTTGAGGTCGAACTATATCTTTCTTCACATCTAGTGAACAAACTTGCATTAAAATGTCTAGTGGGTGTGCTTTATCCATATAAGATCTTTTCTAATTTTTAATGTATAAAATGATTGATGAACAAATATCTCATATGCTAAATGCTCAATTTGCAAACCAAAGCAAAATATTGTTTTTCTGAGATCTTTCATCTCGAATTCTTTCTTAAAATATTCTATTACCTTTGGAAGCTCTTCAAGAGTTTCGATTGTATTTAAATCATCAACATATACAATTATAATAGTAAATCCTTATTATAATTTCTTTATAAAGACAAATGGACATATTAGATTATTTGGATATCCTTTTTTCAACAAATATCCACTCAAGTGATTATACCACATTTGTTCTTATTATTCCAGTCCATATAGTGACCTCTGTAACTTTATTGAATATATTTCTCAGAATCTTGATTTATTTGTTTCAAGCATCTTAAATCTTTCTAGAACTTTCATATAAATATTATTATCAAGAGGTTTATATAAATATGTTGTGACTACATCCATTAGATTAGATGCCTGTTCAAGTTTTCATACACAATCAGACCAATTATAAATCTTAATGTGGTTGCATCCACTATCAGAGAATATGTCTCCTCATAGTTGATTCCAGATCTTTGTGAAAAACCTTATGCAACTAGTCTTGCTTTATATCTTATGATCACATTGTTTTCATTTCTTTTTCTCACAAATATCCATCTATATCCAGCAGGTTACACACCTTCAGAGTTTGGACTACTGGTCCAAAAACTTGTTTTGAAAGTGAGTTTAATTCTACCTAAATTGCATCTTTCTACAAAGACGAATCTTATCTCTATCGACATTCTTGGACATGTTTTGGTTTAGGAACCTCGTTTTCAGATTTTATATCAAGAGCAACATTATATGCAAAAATGTTATCAACAATGCTATATTAGTTCGTTTCCATCTTTTTTCTGTCAAGACATAGTCAATCCACATCTCATCATTATCGTCAGTTGTTTTATCTTCTTTAATATTTTGTCAAATGTCAAATTTTGGATTTTTTTTTAAACATCCATATCCTTAATTGAGTTGTTGAATCTTTTTCTTTATTTAGGATTTTTATCTTTGAAACTCATTGGTCTACCACACTTTTAGCGTGTTCCAGATTCATTAATGACAACTTGTTGTATTGGAATATCAATTTTTTATTGGACAACATTTGCAGCTGCTATATGTAATTTAGTTACTTTTTTTTCATCTATAAATGCATTTGGTACGTTATTTGCTATATTTTGCAAATAAATTATTTTCGAAACTTCAAGTTCACATTGATCTGCAAAGATTTAAATGAGACAATAATGATATATTTTATATAATTTCTTTTTCCAACTCTTGAATTCTTTCCCTTATCGTTGAAATTTTTTTTTCATTAAAATGACAATTACCAAATTTCCTAACCTCCTTTTAGGACTCATTTTAGTGCGTTGTGATGGAGGAATCATAACATATACTACACATAAAAGATAAAGAAAACATATACTACACATTTTAGTGCGTTTCAATTACTCATATATTTGTATAATATAATCTAGAAGATAAAGAAAACAACTTTTTTAATATACATTTTTCATTTGAGACATTAGATACTATATAGAGATACTTTATCTCATTCTTTCTATCAATCTCAATATGATAACCATTGCAACATATATCTTTAAAGCTCCATAGATTTTCTTTGATTGACTAAAGAGCAATGCATTATCAATTGTGAATTTTGTTCCTTATAGGCAAAATAAAATTTGCTTTTCCAAACCTTTCAATTAGTTTTGCATAACCTAATATTGTATTGACCTTTGCATTCAACATTGTCAATTTGAAACAATATTTTTTTATATGTAAGTATTGTGTGTGTGGTTACACTATTTGCCAGAGATAGATCTTCTTTTCTCATTTCTGAATCATCCAACATATGAAAATGATGCATATTTCTTCATTTAAAAGAATTTAATTACAATTAGTAAACCACATGACTTGAAATGTACAAGGTGTGAGATCCTAATCGTAATCTGACTTTACGCGATAAGAGCTAACCCGACAAAGAGCATCTATGAGATAAGAACTACAATACGATAAAAAAAAGATTACGTGAGGATCCTTGTCGCGATATAAGATTGCTTCACTATGAAGCAGTTGACATCATCCTTACATGAGAAAGCTGGTGAACTGATTTGACCTTGTCACCCAGTTGAATTCTGGATAAGGAGATGGCAGTATCAAGTGGCGTTTTGGCATTAGTTGGCTCTCACTATCGCGCAGAAGTCATTATTTCTACATGAAAAATGCCACAGGAAAGGTTTACAAATATGTGAAATCCGACCATTTTGAAGTTGCTTTTACTTGATGATCATCTAAGAAAGAGTTAAGAGAATTTCCACGATTTCCAAAGATTTTTTGAAGCTTGAATACAACAAGCAGTGTAAAGAAGTGCAAGAGGATTCGGGGCTAAGAAGTATGCAAAAGAAATTAACGTATTTATGAGTGGTCCTTCCTTAAAATGTTTTAAAAAACCAAAAGGATTTCTAATGTATTTAGATCTTTCAATATCTATTGAAACCTTGGGTAACATGATTTCCATTGCATTTTCCAAAGGCATGTGATCTAAAAATGTATATGTTTTGATGAGAATTGAAATGATAAAATGAGATGATCCTTATACCCTATGTGATGAGATACCTCATACCTACTGTGTGTTCTAGTGTAGGATGCATTATTCTTACTGTACGATCTAGGATAAGATGCTTTATTATTTTTTGCTGTGTGATCTGGAATATAATGTATCATACTTGTTGTGTGATCTGTTGAGATGTCCTTTGCTTGTTGTGTGAGCTGGCATTGGAAGATGTGTTATGCATAATGGAATTGATGAAAATTAACTTGCTAAATGCGTTGAGACTACTCCACATAGCTGCAACTTAGCAAAAGAGTGTGGTAAATGCTTGAGCTGAGGAAAGCTTACAAAGATATAATTAATATGTAGAATAATTTTGCAAGATAATGATGAGATTATAAAAATGAATGTGATTCCATATGATATAAGCCTTGTGCTTGATTTGAAAAGGAAATGATATGTCATGTGATTTGTAAATGTTGATAATAAGATTTGAATTATGTTATTTGGCTAACACATTGAAAGAACTTGTTTTGAACTCAATAATCTAATATTGAAATGTAAAATATTTAGATTGCATGATTGAGAGAAATGAGTATAACACTTCAAGGCAAAGATTTGAGTTAGAATAGTATTAATAAGAATTTCACTCACTAGACAATTTCGCCACTACTACAAATTTGACTTTCTTTGATATGCAAAACACGTCAAAAAATGTCTACCTTAATGGTCTTTGCCCATCAAGTAGGCAGATATCAAGAAAGCCCGACCATCAAGAAAACTAGTTTTTTTAATAGTCAAAACATGTCATAAAAAACTCTTTCTTGATGGTATTGACCATTAAGAAAAGAGACTGATGTTTTTTTCCCATCAAGTAGGCAGATATCAATAAAGCACGACCATCAAGAAAATTAGTTTTCTTAATGGTCAAAACATGTCATAAAAAACACTTTCTTGATGGTATTGACCATTAAGAAAAGAGACTTTGATGTTTTTTGCCCATCAAGGAAACTGAAAAACCCATCAAGAAATTCGTTTTCTTGATGGCTAAATCATATAATAATAAATCTATTCTTTTATTTTCTCACCCACCTTAGGTTCGTGCTAATTGGCATGTTCATGATCTTGATTTCCTCCTCAATCAGGATTTTACTAACAATTGTAACATTGATATCCAAATTTATAAACAACTTCTACAAATTTTTAATGCAGGAGTGGGAATTTGAACTCGAGACCTCTTGCCCACATATATATACAGGTGCCATTTGAGCTAAGCTCATGTTCTACAACTTCTACAAATTTTAAAAACCCTAAATTATAAACTTTCAATTCAACTCATTAAAGTTGAACACAATAACTAATTTAATTTTGATAAAGTCACTTATTTCAATCTAATTATAATTACAATAGTTAACTTTTGAAAAAGTAATATTATATTATTAATGTATAGACAGTAATAATTGAAAAAAATAGTAAAACTTTAAGAATATTATTGATGAATATCGTGTTTTCTGAGCCAATTAACGAGGGTTCAAATTTCGTACTTGGTAGAAATTAGTTTTTTCTTGATGGACAATGTCCATCAAAATATCATTTTTTATGGGTCTTGTCCATGATCTTATCCTAAACCCAGAATTATAAATTTTTTTCTCTATGGGCAATGTCCATCAAGATATCATTTCTTGATGGATCTTACCCATGATTTTTTTTTTGTCTTTGTCCATCAATAAATCTATACCCATCAAGAAAATTTTAAACCCATCGAGAAATAAAAAATAAATATATTAATTTTTTTCAATGATGGCCATTGCAAATAAAGAAAATTCATTCCTTGATGGGCCTCGTCCATCAAGAAAATCTATCTAACTTGATGGACATTGCCAGTCAACTAATATATTATCTTTGATGTTTATTATCCATCGAGAAATAGTTTTCTTGACGTTTGTGGATTATCAACAAAACTAAAAAAACTTTGTCCATCAAGAAAATAAAAAATTTACATTTTTTTACATTTTTTGTATTTCTTCAATAAAATAAGGAGACTTTTCTTGACATACATGACCGTCAAGATAAACATTGTATCAAGAAAAATGGTCCTCTGCCATAACCATCAATAAATCAAAATTTGTGTTCGTCAAGAAAGACCAAATTTGTATTAGTGCGCCTAACCTTTCCAAATGTTTTATTTTCTCCCTTCCCCACAAACCAAAGGACATCCAGTGTTGAACTTGCAGCCTTGATTGCCTGTAGTGCCTCTTGTGAATACATCACTTGGTAGTGGCCACTATCAATTCACATAGCATGTAGAGCTAGGCGAAAAGGGTCAGATTGTTGTCTTAGAGTGTAGTATTTTGAAGTCTTAAGGAGACTTGTACTCATGCTTAATGTATTTTTAACCCAATACTAATGAAGTCTTGGTTATTTATAAATAAGTTATCATCTCAAGTTTAAATTTGTTGTACATTCATTTTGCTTATTATATTCTACTTGTTATCTTGTGGAGAGGTTCGCATAGAATGTCTAGGCAGTCACGTCTCCCCTTAATCGCATTGAGTGACTGTGGGGATGAGGCATGACACAAGGTTTAAAATTAACAAAAACAAAACATGAATATAGATAACAAAATAACAACACTATTTTGGTTATTTTCAAAGTCAAAAGAAACACTTGTTGTTCTATCAACTGTGTCAATTTTCTCTTTACGATTTTCAAAGAAATCAGTCACATCCAATGTCCAGTCATACCACACCGACAACATACTTCTTCATCAAATTTTGAATTCTTATGTTATGGAGTTTTCCCTTTATGATCATAATTTCATGTGGTTCTTTTGAAAGTTGGATTATTAGAATGACCACCATGAAAATAATAACAATTTCTTTCTCTACCATGGTCTTCTTTACCTTGACCACGACCCCGTCCATGATTAAAATTTACAATAGTCGTTTCAGGGAATGTTTTTATTCCAGTTGGTCGAGATTCATAGTTTTTCATCAACAACTCGTTATTTTGTTCGATAATAAGAAGACATGATAAGATTTTAGAATATCTTGTAAAACATTTCTCTCGATATTTCTGTTGCAGGAGCATATTCAAGATATGAAAAGTAGAAAATGTTTTTTCTAACATGTTCGTATCAGTAATTTTTTTTCTCCGCTTAATAAAAATTTTGAACTAATTCTAAATAATTCATAATTGTAATAACTTACTAATTTAAATTCTTAGAGCCTTAAATGTTTTTTTATCATAAGGAGCTTGGGAAAGATGACTTAATTTAAATGATTATACCTTTATTTCAATTTACTCCATAACATATGAGAATCTTTTATGGTTAAATACTTTGACTTTAAATTCTCATAAATGTGATAATGAAGGAAAATCATTGCTTTTGCTTTTTCTTTATTGGTTGTTGCATTTCCTTCTTTTATTTTTTCTCCAAGATTCATGGCGTTGAAATATATTTTATCTTCAATAACTCATGGTAAATAAATGTTATCCTTGATGTGAAGGGCCATAAATTTTGGTTTTGCAAGATTTGTCATGGTAACACTATTCTAAAATGTTATGATTATATTAGAAATTTAATATACATTAAATACACAAAATAACATTTATTAATTGTAACGAGAAAAAAAATCGACATACCTTTAGAACCTACCTTCGGTGAAGGAGACGGTAGGAGCTCATGTTGATAACGTGTTGTTTAAATGAGGCACAATCAGAATACATATATCGATAAAATATAATAATTAAATATAATATATAAATAAAATAAAATAAAATAAAAAAATTATAATGTCTAAAATTTCTAAAAAAATTTTAAAATTTCAACTTTCTCCACTTTCTCCGAATTTAATGGATTTCTCTAAAATATGAATGACTTCTAAAATCCATCAAATACCACTATTTATAGGCAATTTGACAAGATTGAGGTGGAATACATGACCACTAAAACTTGCGTCTTCAAGACACATGAGATAGAAGTTGGATGAGAGGGAGAGTGACACTTGGCTATATGGACACTAAGCGTAATAGGGCATATATTTACTAATATTTATAATATTATGAACTTTTTGTTTCTTTTTTATTTTCTCATTTTTGTAGAAAATGATTGTAGGTCGAAACCATTTTAGCATCAATTTCAACCCACTTTCTCGTCAGTAAATTGATCGGCAACTTCTATATTCTTCAAGTGTCAGCTTCAACTTAACCTCATCTCCGATTTTAGGTTGCATGTGGGCCATTGGGCTCCCATTTTTATGCTTAATAGTTAGAATACTATCACTATAAATACAAAGGCTCACAAGCATTTCAACACACAATAAAAAAATAAATAAATAAAACTCTATCTTTTGAATCCTCACTTCCACTTTCTATCTAGCTTCAAATTTTGTTATGATCAATTTTTGTTTATCTCTATTCCTTATTCCAATGAGTGCATGTCTTATTAGGGAAGCTGTGTTAACCTTGAGAAGCAACCGACAACCCAATAAGCACCTCGGTCGATCGTAATTTCTTTCAGGGCAGTGATTCATCACGGCATAACAATTTATTTTGAGTGTGGCATTCTCATTCTTTTCTTTTACGATCTGAAAGCAATTAGTCACAATGTCAATCAAAACCACCAACAAAGTTCTACAGGATCTATCTAAACTCGAACTGCTTGACAAAACAAATTACCACCGATGGTCTCAAAAATTATTGATCTTCTTCGAGCAGCTAAAAGTCGACTATGTTCTTACCACTGATCCATCGTCTAGTCCTTCAGTAACCATTCCAGCACCTAATTCTAATTCATAATCAAATACGGGTCCTCCTAACGGTTCCACAGTCGATCTTGAGAAATACATAAAGGGCAACATGATAGTTCGTAAGCATCTATTGAACTACATGTCTGATCCAATGTTCGACCTGATCATGGTTTAAAAATCTGCCAAAGATATCTTGAACATTTTGGAATCTCAATATGGTAGAGATGTTGCAAGCAAAAATAAAGTATGTTGTTGGAAAGTGGTTACAGTTATAGATGATAGACGACAAGCTATCGTGGAACAGATTCATGAATATGAAAACCTTGTGGTAAATGTTCTATCTGAAGGAGTGAAGATATGTGAAATACTCCAAGGACATGTTCTACTTGATAAATTTCTTCAATGGAAGGACTACCGAAATTACCTAAAGCACAAAAAAGACTTGAAACATCAGGAGTTGATCAACCACATGCACATAGAAGAAGCCAATAGACTGAAAGATGAGATCGCTTCTACAAATCTAAATTCTTTTAAGGCTAACTTAGTTGAATCTTCTACTGTTAACAGAGACATATCTAAGTAGGTTAAAAGGCATAATGGAAAACCTTATAAAAGAATGGACAATTTAAGTTTGTTAGGAAAAAATCGAGAAGAAGAAGCTAATATGTCATGTTTGTGGAAAGAAGGGACATAAATCTTATCAATGCCATCAAAGGAAAAGGGAGACCAAACCAAAAACCTGTACCTCAATCCAATCTTGCTAAACAAGATGACGATTTCATAGCAGTTGTTGTAAAGGTCAACCTAATTGAAAATAAAACTAATTAGATTCTTGATACTAGAGCTTCAAGATACTCTTATACCAATCGAGAACGTCTCCATGACTACGGATGAAGAATGCGTATTCATGGGAAACTGAACTACTATAAAATTACTTGAGAAAAAGGAAGGTTATTTTGAAATTAACTTTTGAAAAAACTTATCTTTGAGTAATGTTTTGCATGTCCCTTCCCTACGTAGAAACTTTGTGTTTGAGAGTCTGTTGAATCGAGCGGGTCTCAAAATCGTACTGGAAGATGACAAGGTTGTCCTCACCAAAAACAAAAAATTTACAGGTAAGTGGTACTGTCTCATGGTCTGTTTACATTCAATACCTTATCGATGAATGCAAATGCTTCTAGTTTCGCTTATATAGTTGAATATGTTAATATATGGCATGGTAGATTAGGTCATGTAAATTTTGGAAAATTTGCATTAGATGACAAAAAAAAATGGCTCATAACATCTCTTTTTTTCATATTTCAAATTTGACAAATATGACTAGTAATTGACGGTAATCAGATGGTAATCTGTTTTTAAATTTCACATTTTTTTAAGTAAACCAGTTGGGACTAGGAATATCAAATTGTTAGAATTGGTTCACTCTGATCTAGCTAATTTAAAAAACACTACAAGTAGAGGTAGAAAAAATCATTATATATCTTTTGTTGATGACTTTTCTAGATTTACTAAGAATTATTTTATAAAAACAAAAGATGAAGTTGATAGCATGTTTTTTAAGTTTAAAGCATAAACTAAAAATCAGTTAAGTAAAAGGATAAAAAAATTAAGATCAGATAGAGGTGGGGAATACAGTGATAAATCTCTTAAGGAATTCTATGAATCAAATGGTGTTATTCAATGAATTTACTACTTCGTACTCACCACAACAAAATGATATAGCAGAACAAAAAAATAGAATCCTTAAGAAAATGATGAAAGCCATGTTATTAAGCTTTAGACTATTTGATACCATGTAAGGGGAAAACCATGTTGTTTGTATGTTTTGTTCTTAAAGGGTTCCTCACAGAAAATTGGATAAAACTCCATACAAACTATGAAAATGATATGCAATACTATTTCTTACTTGAAGGTCTAGGGATGTTGGCTAAGGTACTGTTTCCTCCATTAAAGAAATCTACGGTAGGGTCTAAAAATCTTTGACTGTGTATTTATCAGTTATGCTCAAAATAGTATTGCATATAGGTTTATGTGTTTAAATGATAAAACCATAAATGAATCTAGGGATGCAAAGTTCTTTGAGCATGTTTTTCCTTTAAAGAAAAGTAAATCTCTATTTGTTCCTTGCTTGTCTAGTAGTATGCATAATCTTGAAAACCCCTCAGCCATTAGTAAAACATCTGAATCTAAAACTGTTAATGCATCTAATGTAATATGTGAATTAGAACCTAGAAGAAGTAAAAGACAGAAAACTGAGAAAAGTTTTGAACCAGATTTCTTAAGAACCTTTATAGTGGAAAGATGCGATGAAATTATATGGCCCTGATCCGGAAAGGACGTCCTATTGAGGAAACCCTTGCTAGAAAGATGTTTTAGATAAGTGTTGAGACATCCTGCATGGAAGAATGAGAAGAGAAAAGCATAAGCCAAAGGTCTTATCGCATGAAAATGAGTAATGTGATAAGAATAGTTGGCGAGGAAGGGCAATGCATTGAGCGAGGCATTAGTAGGATACTACGAGAAGTATCTGTACCTAATTGATTAAGGCAAGGATGTAAATGTCTTGTCAAGCGACATGACAGCCCATTGTAGGAAAAAATGATGGTAGCTTCTTCGAAAAGAGAACGAGGACAGTCAGACATTTAAGAGTTTGGCTTCTAATGAGATAAGGTGTGTGTATAAAGGAAAAGTCAAATCACCTCTGACGGATATACTACATGTCAAATTCAAATTGGTAGCATAACATAGTGCGTGCTAAGATAACATGTGTAAAGCACAGAAGTGACCCTTAGATGTGAAAGATCTCTATAAATAGGGATGAAAGCTAAAAGAAAAGGGAAGTTTTTCCACAAAAAAAAAAAAGAAAAAAAAGTGTTATATTTTTCGATGAGAAAAATAGGAGAAAGTTTTGAATACTGAACGAACGGATCCTCCAACCGTCAGACGTGAAGAGGAAGCTGGAAGCCAAGAAGAGGTAAAGTATTTTGAGTGAGTGACAAAATGATTTATATGTTGTTGTGTATACTACATTGTTTGTTTTACAAGCTTCGTTTGAATGTAATAATGTGGTTTATTATTATTCTGTGAATGACCGAGTATGTCTTAAGAGTCTTATTTCTATGATTGATAAGATTCATTTCATAAATATTTTCTGGAAATAAGTAAAAGACTAAATGTTTTCTACGAGCACTCTTTGAAAGATGGCAAAATGTGATTTGTAAACGGTGGTGAGTAGTTATTTGATCTGTGGTATGATTTATAAAACCATTGGTTGATCTTTGTTCTAAAAAGTGATGTTGTATACATGATGTATGTGAGTATTCTTTGCTCTGTTTTGATGATCACAAAATGTCTTATTAATGATAATTGATACTAATCTGTGGTATGAGTAAGTAGTGATACTGTGTTGTACAATTATGGTTTGATCTATTGCACAATGCTAGATGGAATTCCAGGTAACTCAAAGATACTAGCAAGAGTGAATCCCAAGTCAGTGAAGGGAGATTCCCATATCTCAAAATGGGCTTGTTGTGAAATGAGTACAACATATGGCGTTGTAGTACTCGCTGGGAGAAAGACATTGATGAGACGCTGATGGAGTGTAACATTGGATATCCTAGGTAACTCGCGTGACACTAACGAGAGTGAATCCCAGGCAGCGATAGGAGATTCTCAAGTCTTAAAATGAGCTTGCGATTGTACTTATTGTATAGGATGGTAACTCTTTGTGTGGTTATTAATTTGTGGTGGTTGTGTGGTGTTCGTTAATTATTCCTTGTAACAAACCTCATGTGTTGTGGCTTATTATTTATTAATTTGTGGATTCCTTGTGATTTCCCAAAAGATTTTCTTAAAACCTGTCGCTTACTAAGTTCGTTTGACTTATGTTTTAAGTGTTTTCCTTCCCCAGGTTGTCAAGCGTTGAGACCATGCGAAAGTTGGTTTGAAAGTTGTGTAGCCAAGTTAAGGAGGGAAGACAGAGTAAATTTGTAGTCTTACAGGACGCGTTAGCCATGGATATTTCTAATACACCTAAAGAGCTGATTGGTAAGCAGATTACTTTTTAGCGCGGATGGCATGACTCATGAGGAAGGTGAGAGCAATACCCTAGTTGGTGAGACCTAACCTGGTGAGCCAAAAATCCAAAGAGCTGAGTTAGGAAAAGAGTAGGGCTAAACGCAGTTTGGTAAGAGAGGTAGTTGGGCAACCTAGGTGGAAGAGGAAGTTCCACCTTTACACCTCTAGGTACCCACTAAAAAGAGCAGTGTTAGTGGCAAAGGACATAAGAGAAGACTCTAGAGGATGTCCTTGGGTTGGACTGCTAATGGCTAGAGGAAAAAGGGTTGAAATTGGAGTCTTATACTGTACAACACCTTGGTCAAAAGAGAGACACCTTGGTGGAAAGAAGAAGGCGTGAGACGACCATATTTGGTTTACTTTTATGCAAAGCAAAGTGTAATTTGTAATTTTTACTTCTGTAAGCATTAAGTTAATAAAGAAAAGAGTTTAGGTATTCCATTTTCTTAATTTCTTGAGTTGTTTCCACTATAAAAAGAGGTGATGGTCTTAAAGGCTCAAGTGGAAGAGCTTCACGAAGAGACAAAAGAAAAGAGTTATTCCACTTACTAGGTGTTTAACGTGTTGTCTTGCAAGAGGTATGTGTTAAACGTATAGGCGGCACGCCCTCCATCTGGTCATAGGAAGTGGCATTGGGGCGGGGCATGACAGAAATCGACTATAATGTCGTGAGCTTATATCTAATAGATGTGGATCCTAAAACTTACCAAGAAGCCTTAAACTCTCTATAGAGTCGAGTATGTGGAAGGAAGCTATTAAGAATAAACTAGATTCTCTAACCATAAATCAAACATGAAAATTCGTAGACCTTCCCAAAGGGATTAAACCCATTAAGTGTAAGTGGATCTTTAAAAGAAAAACAAAACTAAATAGGTCAATAGAAAGACATAAAGCTAAATTAGTAGTGGTAGGGTATACTAAAAAACAAAGTATTGACTATTTTGACAAGTATTTCCCTATAACCAAGATAACTAATATTACAACCTTGATTGCATTAGTCACCATACATAGTCTTCTTATTCACCAAATTGACAGAAAAACTACTTTTCTAAATGGTAATCTAGAAGAAGAAATTTATATGACACAACTAGAAGGGTTCAATATTTCTAGCCAAGAAAATAAAGTATGTAAACTTAAAAAATCTCTCTATGGTCCTAAACAAGCTCCTAAACAATGGTATGAAAATTTTAATAATACTCTGATAAACAATGGGTTTAAGATAAATTCTTCAGATACATGTGTTTATTCAAAGTTGTTTGGAGTTGATTGTGTAATAATATGTTTATATGTGATACATGTTGATCTTTGGAACAAACATGAAATTAATAAATAATATCAAGTTGTTTTTGTCATCACATTTTTAAATGAAAGACCTAGGAGAAGCAGACATAATTCTTAGTGTTAAAATAAGAAAAACTGAAAAATGGTTTGTCCCTATGTCAATCTCATTACATTGAGAAAATACTACAAAAATTTGATTCCTTCGATTTTTCTCTAGCGAAAACTTTCTATGATGCTAGTAAACATCTTAAGAAGAATAAGAGAGATAGTGTGTCTCAACTTGAATATTGCAAAGATCATAAGTAATGTTATGTTTTTAATGAACTTCACTAAACCTAATATTGCATATGTTATTAGTAGATTAAGTGGATATACACATAATCTTGATAGATACTACTAGGTTGCTTAATGTCATCTGTTGAGATATCTTAAAGGGACAAAAAATTATTGTTTGTGCTTTAACAAATTTCCTGCCATATTAGAAGGATATTGTAATGCCAATTGGGTTATAGATAATGCTGAGGTTAACTCTACTAGTATGACTATGTATTTTTGCTCGGAGATGGAGCAATATTTTGGAAGTTTGCAAAACAGACTTGCATGGCTAGATCCACTTTGGAATATGAGTTTATCGCATTAGAATTGGCAGAACAAGAGACTAAGTGGATTAAAAGCCTACTATGAGATGTACCATTGTATAGGACATATGTACCTATGTCCATACACTGTGATTCACAGGTTGCCATAGGGATTGCCAAGAACAGTGTTTATAATGGCAAAAGAAGACATATACGTCTTAGGCATGGAGCTATTAAACAACTGCTAAAGGAAGAAACTATGTCATTAGAGTTTGTTTGATCTGAGAAGAACCTGATCGATCCTTTAACAAAAGAACTAACTAAAAAAGTAGTTCTAGATTCCTCAAAATTGTCTATGGACCAAAACCATTTCAGCATCAATTTCAGACCACTCTTCTCATTAGCAAATTGATCGGTAACTTCAGCATTCTTCAAGCGTCACCTTTGACCAGATCTTCAGCTTAATCACATCTCTATTTTTTGGTTGTATGTGGGTCGTTGGGCTCCCTTCTTTTGTGTTTAACAGTTGGGAGACTAACACTATAAATACAAAGGCTCATGGACATTTCAACACACAATAAAAAATTAAAACTCTCTCTTCTGAATCCTCACTTCCACTTTCTATTTAGCTTCAAATTTTGTTCTAAGCATTTTTTTTTAGTTCGACATTCTTATTCCCATTCTTTTCTTTTACAATTTTTACATGAATGAAATGAACACCTACAGAATTTCATCACAAGATAAAGGATAGAAAATTACACGGGGTAAGGAGAGAGAAAGAAAAAGAAGAAACTTACCATTTAAAAACTTTTTTCTTGCAAGAGTGTAGGCTACAATGTTATAATGTGGTACCACTTTTAGAAATGGGAGAATGAAATGACCACCGATCTTGCACATGGGACTTGGGATCTTCTTTTCAAAAAAGAGAGAGAAACTTCTTTCTATCCCTTCGATCTAAACAACTCTTTGAACAATTAAATTTGACCAAAATGTACCTAACACCAATCAAATTGTAAGAGCACTCTCCATGCCAACACAAACAACATTTGAGCCTTGCAAAACTTCACATCCCAATAATCTATACTATATTAAAATCTATATTATGTTATATTAAAAGGAGAGAAATGAGAGAATTTTTACATTCCATTTGTGCTTGAATATTTTAATGATAAAATATATTATGTATTCTATGCTTGTACATTAGATAATAAATACACTGTTAATACAAATAAATAAGGTAACAACTAAATTTACTCCTAATTTACATTTATACCCTCCCTCAAACTCAAGATGGTAGAGTAATTGTCAGCTTGAGTTTGGTAAGTAATTGACTGAAGCAATTAGATGGTAAGGCTTTGGTGAAGATATCTGTTGGTTGCTCAGTAGTAGAGACAGAGCGTAAAAGGAGTGTGTTGCTCAAGAGATGATAGAGAACAAAATGACAGTCATTTTCGATGTGCTTTGTACGTTATGAAAGACATCATTGTGAGCAATCTGAATGGCACTACAATTGTAACAATGAAGGAGGGTGAGACCCTGTTTGGGTACACCCATATCAGCAAGGAGCCAATGAAGCCATAAGAGTTCAGCAATATCATCAGCGAGAGCATGATATTCTGATTCAGTACTGGAACGAGAGACAACACTCTATTTCTTACTTTGCCACAAAATGAGAGAACTTCCTAAGTAGAAACAGTAACCAATTGTTGATCGTCGATCAGTGGAATCTCCAGCCCAATCCACATCAGAGTAGCCAGATAACACAAGAGAAGATTGAGAAGAGAACTGAAGACCAGGCCCCAAGGTTCCTTTGACATAGCGAAGGATGCACAGAACAGCAGTGAAATAGATGGTGCGAGGAGCAGCTATAAACTCACTAATAATATGAACAACATATGTAATATCTGGATGAGTCACTGTTAGATAGATGAGAATGCCAACAAGTTGTCAATATAAGCTCACATCTTCAAGAGGAACACCATCAAAAGGAGTGAGATGGACATTGGAATCTAACAGTGTTGAAGTTGTGTTAGAGTCGGTAATTCCTAAGCGGGCTAAAAGATCAGAGGCATATTTTGTTTGAGATAATAATTAACCATCTAAGCAGCGAGAGACTTCAAGGCCAAGAAAGTAGTTGAGAGAGCCAAGGTTTTTCATCTAAAAATGTTGACCAAGATAATGTTTTAGATCAGAAATGGCATGTGGATCATTACCAATAATAATCATATCATCAACATAAAGAAGAAGAAGAACAATACCATTGGGTGTCTGACGTGTAAAAAGCGCAGTGTCATGAGGGCTAGAGGCAAATCCAAGTTGAGTAATAGTGGAGCTAAATGTGGCAAACCAAGCTCATGGAGCCTGTTTCAGACCATATAATGCTCGATGCAAGAGGCACACCTTGTGAGGAGGAGTAGAAGTACCAGGGGGTGGCTTCATATAAACTTCTTCAAAAAGGGTCCCATTAAGAAAGGCATTTTTGACATCCATCTGAAGAAGAGGCCACTGCTTGGCAACAGCGGCAGCTAATAGACTGTGAACAGATGTGATTCGAGCCACATGAGCAGATGTTTCTTCATAATCAATCCCATATTCTTGTGAGTAGCCTTTTACAACAAGACGAGCCTTATAATGCTCAATAGTGCCATCAGAGTGAGTTTTGATTTTGTAAATCCACTTGCATCCAATGGATCTTTTACCGGAAGGTAAATCAACATAGTCCCAAGTATGCGTCTTTTTAAGAGCCTGTAATTCATCATCCATTGCTTTTTGCCATAAAGGGTCAGTACTAGCCTCTTGATAAGAGGTGGATTCAACAAGGAAAACAATAGTGGAAAAAAAATAATAATCATGGAGGTGAATGGGAGGTTCCCTTACCCGAGTAGAACGATGAAGAAGAGTATTTAAAGTAGGTTCAAGAACATCATCGAAGACAGACAGCTGGTCTGGGGTTGTAGAAGCAGGTGAAAATTGAGCAAGCTCAATATCAGAAGTGGACTCAGAGAGGGGAAAGAGTTCAACAGATGTATCAGTGAAGAAAGGATGGGGACTTGAGAAGGAGGCGTGGAAAGAGGACAAACGAGAGAATATAGTATACTGCCAGAAGGTGACATGTCGAGATATATGAAGTCTTTTGGAAAGAGGATCCCAACAACAAAATCCTTTACTTTCTGTGCCATAGCTAAGAAAACAACAAAGGCGGGCACGTGGTTTAAGTTTGGTGTGCTCATGAGGATGCAGAAGAACAAAGCAGGTACAACCAAAAACTTTAAGGTTTGAGTAGTTGGGAGGAGTACCATATAATTTTTTAAATGGAGAGATGTTCTAAAAAACAAAAGAGGGAAGACGGTTGATGGTATAAACAAATGTAAGAGTAGCTTCTCCCCAAAATTTCTCAGGAGATGAGGTAGAGAGAAGGAGGGCACGGATTGAGTCAAGAATGTGACGATGTTTGCGCTCAGTATGCCCATTTTGCTGAGAGGCATGGGGACAGGAGCGTTGAACAAGAGTGCCCTGCTGGGAAAGAAAAGAAGGTAGAGTGAAGTCTTTGTACTCCAAGGCATTATCAGTGCGAAAGGTTTTGATAGGACGAGAGAATTGAATGCGAATCATGTTAGCAAACTCAATATATGTGTGAGATAATTCAGAGCAATTTTTAAGAAAATAAATCCATGTAAAGCGGGAGTAATCATCAATGAACAGAACATAATAGCGATAGCCATGAACAGTAGTAGAAACGCAGGACCCCAAATACCAGAATGTACTAAATCAAAAGGTTTATCAGAGATAGAAGTGGAGTATGAAAATGACAAAGCAGATTGTTTAGCAAGTTTGCAATTTAAGCAATGAAAAGGAACAAACTTAGTAACCGTATTCAAGTTGTTAACAGAAATTAAATGATGGAGTTTTTCAGAATAAGCATGGCGAAGACGAAGATGCCACTGATATGTATTAGCTTCAGTGACAGGTGCAGAGATAAATGAAGGAGGAGGAAGCTAGAGGGATATGAGCTCAAATAATCTTACGTTGCGACCCGTGCCAATCGTCTGTCCTGTCTGCAGATCGTGAACC
>JBBPDI010000003.1:13486349-13500271 GCA_037974545.1 Cucumis variabilis
AGTGAAAGATCGTCATCTTCGAGGTCGTCGAGTTCTGGTTCGAATCCTTCAAAGTGGGAATCAGCAAGAACATAAGAGGGTGAAAGAGAGAGCAAGAGGAGAGAGAGAAGAGAGAAGAAGATGAGGAGAGAGGTGGGCTTCGCCATGGATGATTGATTTTGCTCTCTCCTGTACGCGGGGGAGAGAGAGAGAGAGAGAAAAATGAGAGCAAAAAGCTCAAATGTGGATGAAGCAATAGAGAGGTGGTGAAGTATAGTGGAAACAGGAAACTGTAAAGTCAGCCTCATCATTGGACTGGGCCAACCTCACTGAACAAATTCCCTCGGCCCATGAAGTCCATAGGAGTTCTCTAACTAATAGGCTCACTTCTAGGATAGATGGCCCTTTCGTAAATTTCAATGGAAATTTCCACAAAAATAAATATAATCTATAGCACAGTCTCATGCTACCATTGATGACTTTTATCACTAATATCATTCTAAATGATTTTTATCACTATCATCATACCCAATATGTCAATATGTATTTCATTAATTTCACTAATAACTTGAAATTGAATTTCTAAATGATATAAATATTGATAACATAACCTCAAAATCAATAAATTATTTCAACAAAAGTTGCAACTATATCAATTTCATTTACGCTATTAGCGATGAAAGCTATCATATGGATATTATGTTATTAGTAATTCAAAGTTATTATCGATAATATGCTAATCTAATCTCTTTCCTTTGTCCATTTATCCTACAAACAAGCAACCATAATATCACTTTACAATAGCATTACATTGATACCATTGATATCTAGTATCCTATTAGAGATATTACTTATAAATGCTATCAGTAATATCCTTCTATTGCTATCACCGATAGATATTATTAGTGATGGCAATAGAAGAATATAATTTATGGTAGCTATAAAAAATATCAAGATGAGAATGAGTCAAATTATATATAATGTTAGTTCAATGATACGAGATAAGAATGGATTAAAGATGGCATGGAAGACAAAAAAAAATGTGCAAATTTTATGAATGCTGCCAGTTGTGCACTGCATGGAAAAACATGATGTAAAACCATGTCAAACATGCACACCAATATTGCAGCCTTCTAAAGGAGTTATTTAAGACATTTTAAAAACTTTCTACATTTTAAATTTTTCAATTCGATCTATAATTTAGTATGCAATCTTGTTTTAAGTTCCTAGGTTTTATTTTCTTCAAATGTCATTTAAGTGTATTTGGATGACTGTTAAGCTTCTACTCCATGCATGTATTTTCTTCAATTGACATTTAAGTGTATTTGGATGACTTTTGGTTTTCACCCCATGCATGACCATTTAGCCTATAAAATGGTTTGTAATGCTCTTGGAAAGAGAGAATAGCAATATTAAAAAGTTTGTGCTTATTCAACTCTTTTGGTGTTTTCTTTTCAAATCTTGCTTTAAATTTGACGTTAAAAATCAATTCATTGAATTAGTCTTGATCAAGCTAACCCTGGAGTGAGTTGCTTTAAGATCTAGGAATGACCATCATAAATTCTAGGTTTGATCTAAGTTAGCTTTCTTCGTGAGTTCTTGCAAGGATTCTAGAAGGACCTCTAACTTTACATCTAACAGACATAATGGACGCTTATCAGATATTTATACTTCATTTTTCGTAATGAACATGTTTGATTCAACTAATTAACTTCATATTTAGGTTTTTACTTTTTTTTTTTAATAATATGAGACGAAGCTATTTAATTTTGAATAATGTGTTCACCATGTACATGCATGTATTAGAATGACAGGTGAATGGAAAAAGATCGAAACACAAATGGACAAAATGTGAGGACTTTGAGTTGGTGAATGCCTTAGTCCATTTGGTGGACTCTGATCAAAAGTCCAACAATGAGACATTTTGACCAAAATATCTACAACACTTGGAACAATTATGGAGGAGAAGTTTCCCGTTGGAATAAACCAAAACACCATTGAATGCAAGGTTCAGAATTTAAAGAAGCAACACGATGACATCTTAATTCGATTAGGTTTTGACTGGAAGGGGAGTTCAAGTGTATTCAGGTGGAAAGTATGTTAAAAAAAATAAAACATGTTTAAACTAAGAGTAATTCTTTAAGCCAATGTAGAGTCATTCCAAATGCAAAGGGATTATGGAACAAGTCATTCTCCCATTACTATGAACTAACAAATGTATTTGGAAAGGATAGAGCACCCGAAAATTCATACTAGCCTTTAGTTGTGATGGCGCCAATTTTCTTTTCCCTAGAAATAAAGGATGAGGTTCGACTAGGATTACAAAAATACCCAACCTAGATGATGAACAAACCCCATTACCTGAGGATCCAATGAAAAAAATCGAGTACACATGTCCATGGTGAGAGCTAGTGTATTAGATATGTCCATAGGTAGAGCAAGTGAGATGCAGAACCATCCAAAGGTAGTAAGAGGAAATGACTAACATTCCAAAATGCAATGATTAACATCATGCGATCATCTGCATTAAGCACACATGCATTGACTTGTTGCATGACAAAAAGAGAAGTATGAGCTGCTGGAATTTTGACGTCAGAAGGAGGTAGTTGATGTCATATTTTTGTATTGAATGGATGTTTGAGGATGATAAATGTGACATAATTAATATCATTGGCTCGAACATACAAAAGACAAACCTCTTCCTTGCTGTATCAGAAGAGAATCAAAACGATATTGCAATTTGCATCTTGCTTGTTCATTATCGTGAATGCATTCTTATTAAGCTTTAATAATCTGACTAGAGTTGGCAATTAGGCTAGGTTCATGCGATAAAAGGTTCATATTCCTACCTAAGTATTGCTAGCTATGAGAATTTATTGTTTTGAGTACAAGTTTTCCTTTCTCTTGCCCAAATGGGCAAATGTAAGTGAAGAGAGAGATTTCATGGGTAAACCAAGGTTGAAGTTAGGGAATTAATGATTCTAAGGAACTAATCATGTGTCCTAAAATCGTGTGGTATCTATACAATTAATATAATTGATATGGACGGTATAATCTATTTTATGTATTTACACTATGTGCGATGGAGTAGCAAGATAGGCATGGTGATGGGATGTGATGGAATGTGAACTCGTGTACATTTGGCAATGATGTGTAGGAATATCTAAATAATTAAGTGTAAAGTAAGGGTAACAAATGTGTCGAGACGATACAAAGCATTTGTTAACTTCATATTTAAGACGAGCAACCTCTCGGTGTCATCGTCATACTTGCTCACCTTTTCGGGATCTAAATACTTGAAGTTATATCTAATCCATCTGAATTAAATTATATGCAACTTATCTTATATTAAGGCGAGCAACCTCTCAGTGCCTTCACCACACACACTCACATTTTGTATGTGTATGCTAAGGATAATTTCAATGACAAGAATGTATTGCTACATTCCTTATGCCACATGTTTAGCTAAATACAAGTGTAACGTCCAAAAAATAAGGCAATTTTTAAATTGGATTATCTTGGTTAAATTATTAATGTTAGAATTATTTTGGGGTGATTTATGTTTTTGGTGAGAATTATCTGTTGTGGAGATTAGGATTAATTAAATACTTATGGAAAGAATGTTTGATTAATTATTGGAATTGGAAATTTTTGATATGGATATGAATTTGGTAAAAATTGATTGATTTTTTTAGTAACTTAATTTGGTGGATTTGTATGGGTTGTGAATAATTTTATTTATGAATAATTAATTGGACTTTCGATTGGAAATAATTATACTAAGATAATATAATTATATAAGGGTATTTGTTAGTTGTTTATTAAATTATTGAAGAGAATAATAATTGTATTAAGGATAATATAATTATTAAGATTTTATGTTTAGTTTTTTGGAAAAAGGATAAAAAGAGTGATTTGATGGATTAGAGTCATTGAGGAGAGAGGAGTTATTGAGTTTTTTTTTTTTTTTGAAAAAGTAAAAAGGAGAGGAATTAAATTAAAGAAAAGATGATAATAATTTTACTATTATATATTAATTAGAGGGCCTCGTGAAACATGAAATCACTATTCATCATTTTTTTCAAACAAACCCTAATCGCTTATTTTCTTCTTCGATCATCGCCGAGACGTTCTATCTCCATCATTTCCCGTCTGCCTCTCTCTTCGTTCACGCACAAGTGAAGTCGGCCATATAGTCATATCATCTCCTCCTCGTTTACGGCCACAGCTCGTCATCCGTCACAGCGAAGCCGTCGTGAGGCCCCACCTCCCTCCATCAGTTGTCACATGTCTTCACTGACACCCGTCGTCGATCGTGACGACTCACCAGATCTGAGTTGACAGCCTTTCAACCGTGTGATAGTCTTCTCTGTCAGCTTCAAGTTCGAGTCACATCTCTTCATGTGAGCTGTCCAAACCAAAGACACACGCTCCGTTAGACCCAAGCTGATCCTTAGTCTGAGCCTGCATTTCAACTGATCCTTAGTCCGAGTTGCACGTCCCAGCCAAAGTCTCTTCTAGTCGAGCCACCATCAGTCTTACCCTCTTGTAACCTATTTGAGCCATTTGGGTGAGTTGTGTTGGGTTTGGTACGCTTAAATGAATATTCTTTGGTCCTTAACTAAATTTTCAGTCAGATTAAAATTAAGTTAGGTTAATTGTTGCCTTGAAGGTTACTAAATTTTATTAAAGGAATTGAAGTGTGGAGTTATTCCCAACCAAGGTTCAATTGGAATTCAACCTTAACTTTAGGTAAGTTGACTTGAGTGGATTTGGGATCATTAGCAGACTGCCAAATTATTAAATTTAGTTATTATTTTTCTTACTGTTTAGGATTTTATATGTTGGAAAGCTTGACTGCGAGGAATAAATTTTGTGTAAATAATCTCCAAGTAAGGGATTTCCCTATTAGACCCCACCTTAAAGCTGCATGCATGTTCTATATTATGTGTTACATTATCATTGAAGCATGCTATGATTAGAACGACGATGATTGGGTTATGTTTGAATGACATTTATGATATGATATATTTATATAGACTATGATGTTCTGTAGATTTATCGTTAGAGTCGTACCTTACGGGTGTCCCTCAGAATCACCACCTATTTATGCCTGTGTGGCCAGTTTTATGTGTGATTCAATGGGATCACTTACAGTCTGATTCTCCTTTAAGGTGTTTCCTTCAGGATCACCGAGAACCCAGATGTGTCCCTAGGGGATCACTGGATAGAATGCTTTCGAGAGCACAATAGTTAAGCGGTACCTTCTTACAGAACTCTAACAAGAATTTAACAGACATCTAGCAGAACTAATAGTGGGTCCCTTACTGAGTATAAATTTATACTCACCATTTTCTATGTTTAATTTTACAGGCAATTTTCTATGTTTAATTTTACAGGCAGAGGTAAAGGCAGACTAGCTAATGACAAGAAGAGACCGTGGTTAGAGGATAGTATATGTTTTATCCTGCATTTATTGTTTTCAGTATTCAATTTTCAGAAAATTATTTTAGAACCCAGTTTTACTTTTAGATATTTCTTTTTACTTTAAATAGGGTCCGAACTAGTATTTTACCTAGTATTTATTTATTATTTTCTTCACACATCTTATTTATCATTGATTTTAAATGAATATTTGAAATGTTTTCTTTAAATTTAGTATTTTCTTTTATTTTAAATAAAAAATTTCATTTGTTTTACTAGTAATGACTTCAGCTCAGTATAAAGAGTTGGGTCGTTACAACAGCTCATCATGCTTCAAGTGACAACAGTCAACACTTTATACTTTCTCTCGAATAAGATGAGGCATTGATTGTTGCATTAACTTAATTGATAGGAATGAAGAAATTAGAATTGAATCAAATGAAGAAATTGAAGAGATGCAATGCTTGGAAGTTGAAAAGTTATTTGGACAATCCAAAAGTCATAAAATTAAATATATAATGAATTATGTATTTATTTAATATTTGTTTTCATTTATTACAGTAGTTGAAAGGCCATAAAATTAAATCTAATGACCTTTTGATTTAATATTCTAATTAGTATAAATAGAGTTGTAATTACCACATTTAAAATAAGAATTTGGATGAATAAAATATGAAAATTCTAAAATGTAGAATTTTTGTTCTTGTGTGTTTTTTATGATAGAATGCATGAATATTTGAAGCATTTAAGTGAGAATTGATCTACATTACTTGTGAAGTGCTTTGAAGATTGAGAGTTGATGAGAGTTTCTAACTTTATCCAATCTTCGATTTGTTAAATCATCTAAGCAATCTGAATCTAACCTATCTTAAGGGTTGAAATCAAATTGGTTTTGAGGTTGTGTTCTTTGAGTCTTGTTGTTTAACATGGTTCTTAGATATCCAATGCCCAGGGGTTTCATTTTAAGTTTGGCGATAAGAAAATGTATTGCTACATTCTTTTCACCGCCTGTTTAGTTAAATCTAGATCATCATGTTTCAAGTGACAACCGTTAATACTTTATCCTTGCTCTCGAATAGGATAAGGCATTGATTGCTGCATTAATAGGACAAATAATGTAGATGTCTAGATTCTCTAACATTAACTATTTCATACATCATTTACCCTACTTACTTAAACTTAAATAATTATGAAAGATAAAGAAATGAGAGAATGAAAGTAGAAATAAATTGCATTCAAACTTAAAGCTTTAGTCCTTTCGGCCATAGAGTTCAAATTACAAATACACAATTACAAAAAATTACAAATGAAAGTACAAAAATGTGTGTCAAGCAACTAATTAAACATGATTTCCCATACTCATTGGCTCTGCTTTATACCTATACATTGTGGGAAAGCGAAAGGGGGGATCCCTTGTCTATGTTCTAAACTCTCACCTAAAATAGAGAAGGAAAAAAATGGAAGTGGGAAGTGAGCTTGCTCTTTAGTAGATTTCGAACATTGTTCTTGAAGATATTGCCCTTTATTTATAGACGATGATTGACATGACGTATCATAGTCTGAGTTTCATTAATTCATTGAAAAAGCTGCTTTGGACTGTAAACGTCACATTCGTCATTCTCTAACATTATTAGCACCAACTATTTTGTCTTTTAGTGATGTAGAATGCCTAGCTTCCTTCTTTCGATCGTCTTGTGCCTCCTCATCTAATGTTTGTCACTTGGCTACTCCTCTCTTTTTCGCCTAAAATCCTACGTATGGACATGAAAAACGCGATAAACAGATAAAAGCTCTTTTGTAACTTGTAATGTGTAACTAAGTTATTTTATCTATTTAAGTACTTGTTTTCTTCCTTTTTTATTATTCTACCTAAAAAGCTATATGAACATGTATTTCTATAAGTTATCACATCAACCTACTTGCTCGAACCCTTTAAAGTTGACTACCTAATGTTTCAACCCAAAAATCTATATTTTGTGGATTTGTTTTGTTTCTTAGAACGAACTGTATATTATTTTTGTGATGTACTAAAGAATGTAGCTTAACTATACTATCACCTTCACAAGATTATTATAAAATGAAGGGTGAATATTATACAAACATAAACAGTTAATATTTTATATATATAATCTTATTAATTTATTAAGATTATATATATAAAAATTCCGACATAAAATGAGGGTTAAAAAGTGATCGTCAGATAGAAGGAAAAATGAATAATTTATCGCAACATGGCTCATGTATTTTTCGGTGATAAACGTATAACTGTGCTGCAATTATATTGAATGTTCAGATTATGTGATTACAAGTTAATAGGTTAAACTTTTATCAACATTTTCAAGAAAGAACGATCTTATGTAATTGAGTGTTCAAAAAATGGATAAAAAAACTTGTGTTCAGTACATGAATAAGTTGAAAATAATTTTTTATATTTTATAAATTTAAACTTTTTTTTTTCTTTGTCATAGAAAGAGTAGAAAAGTAGGCGTTTGAGTTAAAGTTAATCAACGATAACAAAGTCAAAAGAAAAAAAAATGAAAATTTCAAGTCAACTCTACACCCAAAACATAAATTTTCAGACATAACTCAATTCAAACAGCCCAAGTTCTCGAGATAATTAAATTTCCAAGACAATAATTAACTCAACGTTATTGTTTTATTGTGTGTCAAATGTCTCCTAAATTTAAAATTTACTCTTAATCCTCTCTAATTCTTTATAATATTTCTGACAATTTTGCAAGAACAATAAGAGGTGGTTTGGTGTGCAGTGGATTATTATATTACGTGAACTATAATAAACTGTGTGTTATTATAGTCTATGTTTGTGATGCAAACTATTATAATTTGTATTTGAACTGTAAAGTATTATAGTCTATATTTGAAGTTAGAATTATTAGCAATGTGTAAAATAAATATGATTATCTTAGATTATGTCTTTTTTTATATATTTTATTTTGTGCTTTTATATTTTTGTCATATATATATTTAGGCACATGAAATATCATTTTTGAAAAACATAGTTCAAATTATATCTTCCACCAATTTATACAAACTAGTTTTTTACTACATGGAATGTATGTATTATAAAATTTTATAATATAATCTTATAATTATTGGAAAATTGTAAGTTTTTTTTTTATCAAAATATAGTGAGAAATAAAAGATCAAAAAGTTTGAATTTTAATTTTTATTTGACTTATAAGTTTTTTTCAACATTGTAATCTTTAAGTTTAAAATATAATTTTAAGTTTTCAAGCCAGTTAATTTGACAATGAAAAAAATTGAAAACATGATTAAACTAAATTATAGATTTCCATATAATATCCTAAATAAATATATTTAATTACACAATTGCGAGCAATTATTTTACACACAAAAAAAATGTGACCTAATTTACTTTGTTAGTTCTCCCTATACATATATACGTGTATATGCTAGCATTATCTCCTAAAATGAAGAAATGTTAATTTAAAAAAAATATGAAAAGAGAAATAATTTTTTTAAAAACCTAATAATAATAAGTTTTCAAAATTCAAAAGAAAAAAAAAGATAATGTCTATTTCAAAAAGTACTATTACAATTTAAACTAAGAGTGTATTTAGAATGACTTATAAAAAGTTTATTTTTTATTTAAACTCTTGATAAACTTAAAATAAAAACATGAATGTGTATGACAACTCTATTAGTATTTTATTAAAACTTTTCAAGCTTGACCGGTGGTGTCAGAAGGTTGGAGTTAATGACAGTCGTTGGAGTTGGGATTCATCTTCACCAGAATCTCATCGCTTGGACATGAGATTCACTTCACCAGAGTCTTGCAATAGAGTTGGGTTTTACTTTCACCAACGTCTCACAATTCATTCATTCCTTGGATCTGAGATTCAATTCATCAACATCTAGCTTTCAAGCACACAACTCATGATTCTCACTCAGACCTGGGATTCACTTCACCAGCATTTACTTGCCTAGACCTGGTATTCACTTCCACCAGCGTTTTGCATTAAACCTGAGATTTTCACTAGCGTCTTGCGATAGATCAACTGTACCACACATCACACAGTCATTACAATCAACAAATGAGAAACATTAGCTCAACAACTTGCTTTCAATGCATAAAGTCACAATAATAACGATATCATAAAACAATCATCAGCATGAGGCTACAAAAGAATGCTTTTCATATAATCATTTGTAAAAATACCTCTTTCATTTACAAGGATCATAAATGCCAATTTTTCTATTAAAAGAACCATTCATTCATATAGAATCACTAGTTTTATTTATGAAATCATTTACCAGCATTTATTCATTTATAAAGATCACTCACAGAAATACTTAGCCTCAACACTTTCTCCCTTTTTCTTTTTGGTTTTCTCTTCTCGCCTAGTGGTTCCCCCAACTGACCTCTTCAACACTCAAAACCTTCTCTTAACAATTCATCAGAGTGTCTAGCATCTCATGTCTGTTTCTTTCGACCTTTGGTCCTATTTATAGTGACCTTTCACATTCATAGGTCATTTCCAAGCTTTACACACATGTCACTTTACCCCTTTACCGCTCTATACAGCCAACCCAAGCTCGATATGTAAGCCAGCCATCATTTCACAATTAAACATTTTCCTTAAGATCCCAACCTTATTTTCTTGGAATGTTTAATCCACCTACTCTCTTCTCCGAAAACAACATACATTTACTTTTCCTCTGAAGGTCATTTAGTCTTTTCAACAGACACCTACTCCAGCGCAAAATACTTAGGTATAGGTAATTCTCCCCCGGTTACCATCCCAACGCCTAGTTCTTAGTGTCCAACACATGCTTCTTCTTTGTTATTTTTCCTCATCGTGTCACCTACTCTAACGCGATAGTACTTAGACTCAAATATTTCTCTTTGCATTACCTTTTCTCCCATCACATTCTTTCTCCATGGAATGCCTCATCTATGCTTAGACAAATAATCCTAACCAATACAGTTGCTCTTCAACAAGACATTCCCTTTTTGGATCAGGGTCTCATAGTTAAAGAATAATGATGAGAGTTGTTTAAAGGGCTAACAAGAAAAATAACAAATTTTAAAAGTTCGTTTGAGAAAATAGCAAAAAGTTTTAAAATATTAGAAGTAGAATATTGAATTTTATAAATAGAAAACATTAACTAGCAGAAGAAGAAAATACCCTACAATCCCTACAATATTAATTAGTGAAAGACAGAAATGATCCATAATAGTAAATCTAACTAATCCATAAATATACAGAAAAAATAATTTAAAAACTAATAAAAAAATGTTCCAATTTAGTTCATTATTAACAAGTTTTGATAACTTTTTCCTCGTTCTACTTAATCATCAAAGAGAGTTATAGAAAATTAACTATACAAATTTAGTTATCCTTCTTCTTCCATCTACTAAATCAAATATAAATACATAAAACTAACAAATATATACAGATTTAGCTATATTCTTTACTAATCTACCAAATCAAATATAGTAAAAAAATATATACAATTTTATTTACTTTAGCCACAAATCTACCAAATTTAATACAACTACACAAAAATACACTATAACTAAAACAATTTGATACAAATTGCACAAAAATATACTATAACTAAAATAATTTGATACAACCACACAAAAATACATTGTAACTAAAACAAATTTAGTTAAGGGTTAATTTTTTTTTATTTGTTTCTTTTATAATTTTCAAATCACTTTACAAGAAATTACACTATGCCTAAAACATTTACAAACTATGTAAAGAAAAAAGATAAATACATTATAACAAATTTGCGTTAAGGATTAGAATTCACCATGTGTGTTTTATTCAAAGAATTCTTTTAAAAAACTAATGTATATATTCATATCGATCTTAACCATGACTTCTTAAATACAGTTTCACATCTCAATTCAACATCCATAAAGAATACTACCATAAGAATAACAAGATAAATACTTAAATGATAATTGCTTACTTGAGAAATTTTTTTCAAAATATACAACTTTTACTCTTAGAAATCTCTGGATGGATATGATAAGATCTGGAAAAAAAATCAATCTTGTATCCAATCTAGACAACTGAGAGCATGAACATGACGAAAGATGATAGTTTTGGAAGATTTTGACGAATCTGCAAATTAAAAAATATAATAAAAGATAATTCATCGAGAGAATGAACACAATGAGATTTTTAAATGCAAATGAAAAAATATAATAAATTTTGTTTTTAAGATTTTGATATGAAACAACTTGGATTCTATCAACTATATAAAATCTAATTAATTTTTTAAAATCAAGATTCTAACAACATTTAAAATTCTAATTATTTTTAAAAATAAAAATAAAATTACTTTAATTTCCACCATCAAAACCTACTAACATAAAGGGTGTGTTTGGGGGAGAGAAAGAGTTATGGAGGAAAAAGATTATGATAATCTTAGGATTATATTAATTTTAGAGTTATGATAATATGTGTTTGTGGTTAGGTTTATTATTGGTAGTGTTATATGATAATATGTGTTTGGAGGAAGAAATGTGAATGGTAGTGTTATGATAGTATGTGTTTGGAGAAAGGATTATTGTTGTAGTATTATGATAATATGCGTTTGGGAGAAAGATTATGGTTGTAGTGTTAGTATTACATGTGTTTGGGAGAAGGGTTATGAATGTATATTATGATAAGATGAAGTGAAAAATTTATAGGGTTATGAGAAGATAAAGTAGGAAAATTTGTAAGGTTGTTTAACCATAATCCCTAATTTTGCAAACCCTTGTTTGAGCCAAAAACCCTTTTTCTAATGGGATAGTTGCAAATATAACAATTACATTCAAAATAATTAAGTATATAACAACATTTTAAAAAATTTAAATACAACAAAATCTGTAGAAATCTATCAATGATAGAAGTCTATCACCGATAGACCATGTTGCAAATATTGGTCTATCAGTGATAGACCATAAGAGTCTATCAACGATAGAAGCCCATATGAAATTTTTTAAATATGTTGCTATATTCTTAAGTATTACTCCTAAAATTACCACCAATTACAATTACCCTTTCTTAATCCCCTAAATCTCCACCACAAACACACCCAAAATATTTCAGCATAATCTATTTACAGCTTTTGATTTATTTGTTTTCAAATTAAGATAGTTTTAACAAAACCAATCGTGATAAATTTTCAATGTCTTGAATGTCTTTAGTGAATTGTTTAGCTCTTGGTGATATTTGGCAAGTTGTATGGTGAAGATACATTAGACGTTAACAAATTATTACACCCAAAAACTCTACTAGAACAAGAAACAACCAATTAATCCTTGCTATCATGGTACTTTTCTTGTCTCACCATGAAAGATAACCTCCCTTTTCATCCCAACTCTCTTTGGTCTCCATAAATTTCTTCTTACCTTCAAGAAAATGAAAACATGTCTTGCGATTATACATCTCATAGTTCTTCTTTAAAAGAATTGTGTGAAAATTAAGTTTTTATTGAAATTCGTAAAAAGATATATGTGAGGAATTGAGTTTATATTGAAATTAGTAAATGAAGAAATCACAAATTTGCATAACCATAAGAGTTAAATATAGGATCTTTCAAAAAAAATTGTTAGTTGATAATAAATTTGTGCAAATAAATTTAAATAAAGGGGAATTGTCAAAAATAGCAAATGTGACAAAATATTTACTAACTTATAGAAAATTTTTTAGATCCTATCAATAATAGACATTGATGAACACTGAAATCCTTTTATCAGTGGTATTCATTGATAGATAGTGATAGAAAATTATTAGTTTTTATCATTGATAGAATCCAAAATTTTGCTATAGCTTGTAAATATTTTAATTTACTTTGCTATTTTCAAAAATGTCCCTAACGTATATATATCATATTTTATATAAATATGTAAAAGATATATGGTACTAACTAAAGCTCAATTTTTAAAAAGGAAGAAAAAAGTTTTAGTAAAATAGTTGCAATTCTCTCAAGGTACATTAGGATTATGAAATCATGTGTAGTGTAAACTATTTGCTATAATTATTAAGATTTTCGTTTTTTTTTTATATCTTTTGAAGTCAAACTCTCAAATTTGCTATATATACCAATTTTCTTTGTTTGTTTGAAATCCTAATCTTAATCTTTAACTAAATCTTATCTCAACTAAAATTAGTCCACTCCACTCTATACCCTAAAGAATTAAAGTGAGGGAAAAAAAAAAGGACCCGACCCGACCCAAGTTAAATTTGACTGGGTCGACATCGGTCGTACATAATGGATCTTGGGTCGGGACGGTTCTCAAAACTGACCCGACCCAGCCCATTAAGCCCCTGAATTGGCCCACGGTAGAAGCCCATGGAGACGAACGACGACGAAAATCCAGCCGAACCCTCGATCGGAGAAATAACGATTTCGACTGCAACAATCGGAGAGAAAGTACTAGCCTCGATAAGAGATCGGAGAGAAAATCCAGGTGAAGCCACGTTTTCTTTCTTTATCGTAGAGAGAATCGACGACCCACCACTTCGACT
>JBBPDI010000003.1:13511513-13541253 GCA_037974545.1 Cucumis variabilis
TTTGAATCATATCTAAAATTAAATTTATATAATAAAGTTTGATTAAAATATAAACTTTATATTATAATGTATCACTAGACATTATACTAATTCCCAAAGTATATTCAAACATTTCAAATTACAACCAATATAAAGAAATCTCATTACCCTTTACGAGCTAGGAAGTGGACCTAATGGCCTATAGATCAGAAGGTACAACTATAGGAGATTAATTGGCTAAACTTATTAACCGCTTTAGTAAATATTCTTTAACTGTGTGTATACTCCAATAAAAACTCACAGTTGAACTTTTCTCACTATAGATATATTTCTGTGTCCACGGATATAGACCAATAACAGTAAATATGTCATTTATGAGTGTTCGCAACACTACATGGGTCAAATTACCATTTACTCCTAGGTTACCTTTAGTTCTTAAATACCAGTGCTCCTCTAAATCTGTTTATGGTCCAACCAATAAACAGAAACCCCTCTCGTGCCATAGAGAGGGTAGGACCATTTGTTCAAATTATGGAGACACCATTTAAGAAAACACTCATCTACTTAGCTTAAAGTAGGGAAGAAGTGAATTTCATCTTGTGTAATTATGTTCCTAGCTCTCCAATTGGTCTTGAGCATATTAAGTCAACGATCTGGCCACTCTCACTCGTACAAATCAAAGGACAATCTCTCGCAAACTGGAGTTCATAATACACTCAAGATTAAGACTAAGTTACCTAGGTCATCTTAATGAAATAGAAACCTAACAGTTAATGGAGTTACATTTAGTGGTTACTATTTCGTGGTCCGGTCTTATGCAATCTCATTGCATAGGATACCTTCACTCACATGTCAACTATACAAACGTGTTGTATCATTGTGTTTGTATCAAATACAAAGTTAGTTGTATCCATAGTGTTACCAGAATAAGGTACCCAACCTTATTCCTATACTATAGACTCTTTAAGCTGATCTCGAACATTGATCCCTTTATGTCTCTACATACTATTCAAGACTCATCTAACAACTTAGGATGTTAGTTTATTGGATTTAGGTTATTAAGACAAAACTAATAATATAATTAATAACATTTATGTAATAATAACACTTTATTAATAATGGCCAATGGATTATAATTATAATCTACAAGTTTTAGGACATAAATCCCAACATTGTGCTCCAACCATCAGCTTAATACTAACATCTCCATCTCAAACCGATCTTTCACAAGTTTGATCTTGGAACATACTTTTAGAATAGAAAAGACTAGTTATAGTGACAATGAACTACAAAAATGTTATATTTGAAACTTGGTTTTAAATTTGTAAACTTTGTTTATGCTACATTCTTGTATGTAAATTATAAAGGCAGTGAATGTTGATTTTACATATGTGTTATGGGTTGATGTGTATATGTTGAATGAAATTCTACTAGGGACATCAACAATAAAACACTAGATACCAACATTCTTTCTTAATTTTTCTTTATTTAGGTTTTTTGAAGGTGAAGAAAAAGGAAAACAAAAAAATTTTAGACCAAAGGTAGCTATTAATGACAAAGTTTTGAACGAGATGCCAAAAAGAGAAAGAAAACAAACAACAAAAGCAATGAAGAAAGTCCCTAAAAAAAGATACGAACAAGGAATGACTCCAAAACTGCTTTCCAAATTGATCTTAGAACTTACTTTTAGAATAGTAAATCCTAGTACATCATTGTAACAATGAACTACCTATTTTGTAAATGTTATATTTTGAAAATGTTTATAATAATGAACTACCTATTTTGTAAATGTTCTATCTCGAAGATAGATTTTAGACTATTATTATATAAATGTAGTTTCATCTTGGTTTCTTATTAGGTTTTTAGTATTATATGATATTTTTCTATAAATCTCTATCTTTGATAGAAACTCATATCTTTTTATCAGTTTTACCAATGATAGAAATTGATATCAATGTGTATAAAAATTTATATATCACATGAGGTGAAGCTTGACTTGACTTTTCTTAACTTAAAAAGAGAGGTAGAGCTTGACTTAACTTGAAAAAAGAGAGGTTAAGTGAGAGGGATGCGAAGCTTGACTTGAAAACAAACAACTCTGCCCCTTATCACAACAAGGGGTATATGGGACTTTTTGCCTTCCTTAAGTCTAGAATACGAAAACAATTCCTCCCCATTAAAAAGAGTGATTGAGAGTGAATTTTTGGTTTTTTGGTTCAATAGGGTTGAGTAGGTATTAGCCCCCTTCCCATGCATGAATAATTTAAATAGAAGAATTGATAGTTTCTAATTGATACATGGAGTTTCTTTCTATTAGTTTCTATCAGTGATAGACACTGATAAAAAGATAGACTCTGATAGAAAGGTATCAATCTTTATTAGTCATGGAAGCTAGAATCAATTTGTATCATAGGGTGTATAAGATTATATATGACACAATTCAATTTTTTAGGATTAAATTTGAAAAATATACATGGAGTTTCAATGTGATAACTTTGATAGACATTGATATAAATGTGTTAATGTGTATCATTATGTAAGTTTATACACCACATGTTTCAATTCAATGATGAATATAAACAAAGGCATCGAAGAATTTTATTAATATAAAAAATTTGAAAATCAACACTCATAAATTCCAATATAAATCCATTTGGCAATATAATAGAAAAATATAACTATAATGATTACATCATTGATTAATTTGACGAAGTTTGTAAGTCCTAGCTAGAATTATGACCATTGTCATGAAAACTACTACATCTTGTTGAACTACTATTAACTTCACCAATTGATGAGATTCTTAATGTTTTAGGTCTTTTAGCTAGACGTTTAAAAATAGGAGGTAAAGCTCTAACATCGTCACTTACAACCCTTCAATTTGAATGAACTCTAATGTATCGAACACTACACATAGTGAATTTTCCTCTACAAAACTTTTTGAACTCATATGTTCTCTTAAATCTCTCAAGGTGAAGCATTTTTAATAATTTTATAGTTTAGGGTTTACTTTTTAGTTAATGTTTTGAGTTTTGAGTTTGGGTAGATGGAAAACTTTGTATTTGGTGGTCTGATATAGTTTGATGTACAACATTATTCTAAGTTAATGCATGTGGTCTCTTTTGATAAATCTCGATGATTTCATCAATCTTGGGTCGTGTAGATGAAGAATATCAATCGAGATCTATGAAAATGCCCTGAGATTTGATGTGTTTCACATGCATTATGTGGGGTAATCTTGGAGTTGATTTCGTCTGAGATGGGACTGAGATTACCTTACAGAATGCATGTGAAACCCCTATCTTGTGCCATCGCAAACAATGTTGCTCAACATTAATTGATGTTTCATGTGATTCCTGATCGAGATTGCCCTGAGTTCAACAAGAGTTTTAACACAAAATACTTTTTTTGTTCAAATATGTGTTTTTCCGTTTTGCAGATGCCTCTTATGACAAAAATCAACTCTAAGGACTTCTTCCTTGTAACCTTGGTCTGTTGTTCACATCTATCGAAGATCACATCAAGTATAAAAATAAGTTAACACCCAAGTAACTGCACATGTTTAGGAAAACTGTCTTTGGACACTTATTGGACGTAAAGTTAGTATTCAATGGACCATTCTTCCATTACATTTTGTTGAGAGAGGTTGATGAGGGACAAGATAGCACAATTAGTTTAAGTTACTGGGTGAGAAGGTCTCCTTGGGCAGGAGGACTTTGACATAATAACGAGGTTGAGGTATAGGTCCAAACGTGAGGTCCAATTTGAATAGGATAAGGCCCTTTTATTAAAAAGATTATATCTTGGGGGTTAGGACAAGCATGAACGAGTTTGAGTTCGAAAAGGATTACCCAACCTTTCAGTTTGAAAATGATGAGGATGTGGTGAAGATGTTGGTATTCTACTTTATTGAGCTTGTGATGATGGGTCGAAAGAGGAGGCAACACATAGATTGGACGATGTTGGGCCTGATTAACAAATGAGAGGATTTCATCAGCTATGACTGGGGTGAATTGGTATGGTCCAAGACCATTACTAGTTTGAAATGGGCATTTACTAGAAAAGTAGCCTTACACAAGAAGAAACGTGCAAATAACAAGTCTCTGGAGTCGTATAGTCTATACAAATTTCCTTTCGCCTTTCAAGTTTATGTTTATTTACTCATTGTTTTCATTTTTTCAGTAGTTATATGCTTGTGTTAACGATGTCATTGTATTTGTAAGTCTGGGCCTACGAGACAGTGTCATCCATCAGTAGGCGAGTTACTCATAAGGAGTCATCATCTGTGATACCGTACATCATGCAGTGGAGTTGTACACACTCAATTTCAGGCCTGAATACATAATATTCAACTTACAACTGACGAGCGTGCTTATCTTTATCAGAGTCTTCAAATTCCAACGACGGAAGGTTATGAGGAAGACCCATATGACCCTTCTATTTAGCACGTCGAGTCTGCCTCACCGCATACTCACGTAGAACATCCTCTCCTCTTTCTCCTACCCAACATCCCCATTCTCCTTCGGGGATGATGGTTGCCCCACTGCATCTACGAAGCAACCTATCCAGACTAATAGAACCTGACGACGTATGATTGCAGCCAATATGTATGTCGCCTAG
Organism: Cucumis variabilis; assembly: GCA_037974545.1. Classification (NCBI taxonomy): domain Eukaryota; kingdom Viridiplantae; phylum Streptophyta; class Magnoliopsida; order Cucurbitales; family Cucurbitaceae; genus Cucumis; species Cucumis variabilis. The sequence goes on from JBBPDI010000003.1 coordinate 13,516,113, forward strand.
AATGAGATTAGATGTGATGGAAAACTTCTTATTATGAATGCAGTCATTCGTGTCAGCTAAGTTATCAACCTAAAGAAGCTTCTGATGGCATTGGTTGAGGTATTATTATTATTTGCGTGGAACTTTTTATTATTTTTGTTTTAGTTAAGTTTTAGTCCTTATGTTTCTACTGCTTCTTTAATAAGGTAAGGTAGTTGACTCCCAACCATGATATGGCAGTGGTGAAGGTACGTCATTCAATTCATCAGAGGCTTAGACTTTGGATGGTGACATATTCGTGGATGTTCTCACTTCAATTATTGACAATCTAAAGATGGTATCATACCGATGAATATACCATCAGAGGGTGAGGATGTGCCACCATCACCCCCCCAACCCATTTTAGAGCTGAAAGATGAGGCAAATAGTTCAAACTTTGCATTCCTTTATATGATGATTTTAGTTATAATAAAACTAACATCCATCGAGTTTGACTTGGAGGTCATTTTGTCTCTTGCTTTTCCAAATGTCATACCTAAGGAAAGGACAACAAGGAAGAGAGGTATATCTTAGAAATTGTCGTCCCCAATTATCAAATAATGACAAGGAGCTAAGAGAAGAAGGATGGCATGTTCCAACAATTTTTCTACAAGATCCTTGTGAAGTTCAACAAACAATTCTCGACATACCTCTCAGACCCTTGGAGAGAGGAGTTGTAGAAGATAGTTAGATCCTTAAGGTTGCTCCGTGGTCATGAACCACTTAACCCCAAAAACATTCATGGACGACGATGCACATACTTCAAATATGATACATTTTCCATTATGTATAACACCATCTAACACTAATTAGTTGCTTCTCACTGTTTGTAGACGATGGACACATTATCCTATTCACCCAGAAGAAGTTAAAGGTCAATGTTGATCCCTCGTACATGAAGAAACAATTCACTACAACCATCGTGCCACTGCGGTATGTTTAAACAACTTTCAATTCAATTGTTATTCTTAACTTGTTAATATTATGTGTTCTGGTTCACCCTACGTTGTAGAATTTCCTAAGGCATAACCCATATCTCTACGAGGAGATTCAGAGGGGCACTCGCCCAGTTGACATTGAGTACACTTGGGTTAAAGACGATACCATATTGAAATACATGATGAACGAGTTATCAGATTATGACAAGGCATGGATGGACGTCGACTTCATATACATGCCTTACAACATTGGGGGATGTCACTTGGTTTTGATTGTTCTTGACATGGTCAAGGGATGCATCAACGTTTGGAATTCATTTATTGATTTGACATCGGATTTGGACCTTGATAAAGAACTCGACAACATGAGGTACATTGTCTTGGCTCTACTGCACCACGGTGGCATGTTCACAGTGAAGCCCAATCTACCTTCAACACCATGGTCAACTAGCCTAAACCAGTGCTTGCAATATGTATACATAGTGATAGCCAGGCAGCTATTGGAAGGGCAAAGAATATTATATATAATGGTAAGTCTCTACATATACGACAGAGACATAATACAATCAGGCAACTACTCTCTAGTGGAATTATCACAATTGACTTTGTGAGGTCAAAAGATAATATAGCAAATTCACTTACTAAAGGCCTAACTAGGGAGTTGGTTGAAAATTCATAAAAAAGAATGGGATTAAAGCCTAAAATATGAAGTTATCCAGAGAGGTAACCCAACCTAGTTAACTGAAGATCTTAAGATCTAGGTTCAATGGGAAAATCGATCTCTAAATAAAACAACGAGCACAACATTAAAAGATTTTATCCATTATATGAATGATGAGGTAGTGCCAGTATGGTTTTAGGGTAAGCATTATGCTTTTAATAATTTATGTTAGTCATATTTATTAATAAAAAGAACATATACAATGTTCTGTACAAGAATCACCTATGTGATTGTGAAGGGTCATTTCTGTGAGAATTTTAAGGTAGAATTCTCTAAAACACTCATGAGACCAAGCGGTGCTCAAAGCCAAAACGAACACAACTATGAGAACAAACTTTGTTATAATGAAAAGTTGTGTGATATCTATTGTTTTAGTTTACTCTAGAACGGTTGACAGTTAAAGGCATCATGTCCACTGATTAACCAAGTAAACTCGATTGATTTTCACTAAGGAAAGTTCAAAGTTTATACTACTTATCCTCATGCAGGTTCTCCATTGGAAAATACCGAACACTTATTTTTTCCCATTTGTCAATTTACCATTTATGGATTTTTGTCAAATGAATTTTTGGAATAAATGGTTATTATTTATGATTCTTCATGGATGGATTCTTCATGAATGGATTATTCATGAATGGATGCATCATTTCATGAAAAGTGTTAATAACTAAAGGACATGACTTTTCGAATGGCCAAGAAAAGTCTATAAATAAGTCCTTTTGGTTGAGAGAAAAAACACATCAATATTCCTTTGTCTTCTATAAATAAATTTCTCTCTATCCACAATCTTGACGTTCGTAGATTCACAAGGTTTAGTTCGTTGATCTTCTATATGGGGATGGTCTACTTGGAAGAAAGGTGATCTGTTCTATATCTTGGGAGGTAATTACTCTTTATACTCAAGCACTAGGGTGAGTAAATTTGTCTTAAGGAGACATCGTGAATTCGTTGGGCTCAGATCTATATTTATGATGAGTTTCTGTTTATTGTGATAATAATCTTCATAATATTTTGATAATCTTTATAACATAAGTTTTAGTGCGTTGCAGGAAGAATTTAAGCATGTAAAGGCTAGCGGATTAGTTTATAAAGTGGTTGTAAAAAATCTGCCCTGCTGCAAGCTTGTTGTTTTCCATATATATAAATCTACTGTTTTATGCAAGTAATGGGGTATTATAGCTTTCGTTTAAGGCCGAGTTGAGGCTTAGTTTAATTATTCAATGGGGAATTTTGATAATTTATTGGTAGGCTAGAAAATAACTCAAAACAAAAGCCAAAACATGAAAAATAGAACTTGCTTATGCTGTCAACATTTAGTACTTTCTTTTTTATGTAGTTGCTGGTTTTTTTTCTAAGTGTTTAACTTACTAACTGTGTCAAGTTTGTAATAAATTATTTTGTAATTTTAATGAAAAGGTTTATATACATTGCCTTTGGTTGTTAGGATATTATGTTCATAGAGTATGTGAAAATTTTTAGTGTCGTTAGACTTTACTATGCTCTTTTTCTTTAAATAAATTGGTTATGATTATACTTTGTTGGAATAATTGGCTTAGTGTGTTTCTTGTATAAAGGAAAATGTGAGATTTTTCTTCAATAATTCTTCATAAACTTGTTGCTAAGAGCACATTAAATAAACTGAGGTTAAGATGACAACTTCAATAACTAATATAGTTGATGATGCTTTGAGTACCATTTTTGGTCTTAACCATGGTCATGTAAGAGGATTTGGGTTTGGTGTGACTTGTTCAAAACTATTTTTTTTTTTTTGTCTCAACAAGATCACAAGTATAAGGTTTTTGAAAAAATATTTGAAGATAAAGAAAGAAATGATATAAATAAAAGCAATGAAAGATGAAATGATAGACAATGAAAGCAAAATTTCATGTCATACAAAGAAACCGGTAATCATTTTTCTTTAAGTGACTTACATTCATTTTTTTTCTTATTACAAGTTAACTTTTTATTTTGATCTCATTATTTTCTTATTCTATTATCTCACATTTTTCTTTTGACAGAGTATCATTAACAATAGTCAAATAAGTGCAAGGTATTAGATTGATGTGACTTGAAAAGAGATTGTTGTAAAAGGAACGATGGTCTTCTAATGATCCAACTACTCTTGTTCATCACATTTCTATTGATCCGCATGTAGTTTGAGTATGAGTTGATGTATTAAAAAAATCCAATGCATATTTGTCGAGGCCAACATTAGAAATGACATGTATATATTGAAGAAGCTTTAGTCAATACAGTTGCATATTCATCTGATAAACTAATCGTTGGTATGTTATTTTCTAACCTTGTAATTTATCGACATTTATTAAGCTTATATATATATATATATATATATTTCCTTAATATCCACTATTATTGGTGTCTACAAAATCATACATTAATATATATTTTATAAATTTATATATGTAGGTGAATGAAATGGTACCTCACTAAGGAAAAAATAACCAATGATGCTATCATAGTCACATGATAATATAATCTTGAACATTTGGTAAATTTTGTTTGTATTTTGAGGATTAACTTATGTTGGTACATTCACTAAATACTTTATCTAACTTTAAATCATTTAGACAATAACTTTATTTCAGGAAATTATTGAATACTTTATTTTGTAATGTTAATAGATTATGAATAAAAGTTATTAGTGTTTTGTGGTATAAAGTATGTGGGTAGATTTAACTAAAATTGAGTGCTCGAACTAAAATTTATCAAAAGCAAATTAATTAAAAAATTATTTTTGAGAAAAAGTTAACTTAAAGAAAAAAATGAAATGCTATCAAAAGATTATATTATAAGTATTATCATAATTGCAAATGATTTAATAAGGGTTAATTTTCATAAATATAACAAAACACCAAAATATTTACGACCCGTGTAACAAAATAAAAAAAACATAATATTTTCATAAATTTCAAGTTTGCCTTGAATAATGCAGACAATTTTTCACTTTTTTTTCTTCTTCTTTGTGACTATCTCCTCTTCATATTATTAATTTATTTATATTATTATTTTTTCTTCATTTTACAATATTGTGGTTATTTATGTAAATATTTATCAATTTTTTCATTTCCTCTTCCAGAATTTCTTTTTTCTTTTTCATTTCTCATCTTTTTTTCCTTCTTAGTTCAAGATCTAAATAATATTGGTACATGATTTAAATAATCGTGTACCAATATCTAAACGATCAATTGTCTATCTCAGATAGACTGGGTACAGGATCTTTTGGACTAGGTATAAGGGTACAAGATCGTTTAGACTTGCTACGAGATCGTTTAGACTAGGTACAAGGGTGCAAGATCGTTTAGACTTGGTACAAGGGTACAAGATTGTTTAGACTTGGTACAAAGGTACAAGATTGTTTACATTTGGTATAAGAGTATAAGATCGTTTAGATTTGCTACGAGATTGTTGCTAGGAGATCGTTGCTGAGAGATCGTTTAGATTGAGTATAAAATCATTTTTTCACGCGTGTGTGATTGATTAATCGCGGGGTATTTTTTGTTATTTCATGTGTGAGTATGTGGGCTTTTTTTTTTTTTTTTTAAATTGTTCTATATGGTGTAAATATTTTCACACTTTGTTCTATTTTTTAAAAAACCTCCTTTAATAGCATTACTATAGCATACAATTGCAACTATAAATACTATATTATAGCATTGAAAAAAAATGTTATTGTATGTTAAACAAGCACATTATTTAAGCTAAATAAACATATTATCGCTTTAATAAAAAACAATATCAAATATTTTTATAGCAATGTGTACAAACTATATTTTCATACTCTATAATAACACTCATTATAGTTTCAGAAAAACACTATAAAAAGTCTCTGCTTTTAATAACACTAGTAAACAGAAATCACAAATGAAAAAAATGATAGTTTTAACTTAACTTTTTAAAAATGGAATATAGTCATCTCAATATTTTCATATTTATCTCATTTTTATATTCACATCGTAATGAGTGAAAAATGAATAGTAAATTTAGAAATACTATCTCAAAAATTATTTTTTATTTTAATTATAATTTGAAATAAAATTGTACTTTTTTAATGCAAATGAGAAATTGAATATTTCAACCATTTACGCATGAACCATTACTATAAAAACAAGGAAAATTGTCAAAAATAGTAATTTTGACAAAATATTTATAACATATAACAAAATTTTTCAGATTCTATCAATAATAAATCTTGATAGACACTGATATGCTTCTATCAATGACATTGATAGACAGCGATAGAAAACTATTAATTTCTACCATTAATAGAATCCAAAATTTTGCTATAGTTTGTAAATATTTTAATTTATTTTACTATTTTTAAAAATGTTCCTAAAAACAAAAGATTCAATAAAATGAATATCATAACTTTTTTCTCTAAAAAATGTAATTAGGTAAATCATTAATTAGTACTTGAACAACTTAATCAATGTATGATCATATTTGATAAATACTCAAAAGTTTGTTATATTTGTCTATAATTAATTTGAATTTCAATCATACATTATCGTGAAGATTTTTTTATATCTTTATTAAAAAATAAATATACATAAAGGCTCGAGACTACATTTTTTTAATCTAATCTATATATATCCAAATAAAGTGAAAGATAGAAAGATTGTTAGTTGTGTAATAACATATAGCATATATTATGTAATATCAAATATGGAAGATGAAAAAGTTACATTATGACCTTAATAACATAGAACATTAACTAATATCAGATATGGAATAAAAAACTTCTATCTTATTGAAAAGTTAACAAAGTGTAATTTATATCTTGTTGAATGTGAAAATGACCGCAAACATTAAATCTACGTGAATAACAAAATTGTCATTAAAACAAGACTAAAAAAAGTTATAATGAAAGGGTAAAACATCCACAAAAATCATATTTCTTTTGAAATTATGAAATTATAAATGTGAAATCATAATTTTTTTTAATGATTTTATAGGTAAAAAAATCGAAGGAAAGACTTTAATATTTCTTGCTTTACATATTTTATTATTTTTATGTGTATTTAATAAATTTCAACAATATTTTTCAATTTAGGGAAAAAGTGTATTGTAGTATTTATTTTTTACACATTTTATTACCTTTTATTACCTTTTATGTGTATTTAATAAATTTCAACAATATTTATTTTATTTTGGTAGATGTAGTGAAACTAAGTGTAACAATATTTTTGAACTTCTCATACAAAATTTTAGGTTATTTTTTTAAAATTTAAAAGTTTAGTGTGTAATAATGGGTAGTTTTGAAATGTTTAATAAAACTTACAAAATTTGAAGGTATTTTTGTATAATTTAGGCAATTCTATGTAAATGCATATAACGTGGACAATAGGGGCAGATCTATTAAGGGATCAGTGCCTCCCTTATTTTCCCGATTTTTGTATTTTAATATTAATTTTGAAGTATTAAATTAAAATATATATTACATCATGTTTATTTTTACTATATTATGTCTTTGATATAGTAGTTGTGCCCCCTTATGAAAAACACTAGAATAAAATTTAAATTAATAAAAAAATCATATAAAAACAAAAATTAAATTAGATTGAATCAATAAAAAATGGTTAATTACACACACATATATAAAAATATTTAGACAAACGACCTAAATTAACTATGAAATTTCATGAAATTTCATAAATGTCCTAAATTAAAATTTATTTTCTTAAATGGGAATTCATATATTTTTTGGGCAATTATAACCTTATCATCATTATTAATTATATATAATATTCAAAATTAAATTTAAATTATTTCCTAATTCATGTTAAATTTAATTTATTATGATTTTGATATGTTCCTTATTTAAATGTGTAACTTTATTATGAAAATAAATTAAAATTAGTTTTTTAATTAAGTATAAAACTAAATATTTTTTAATATGGAATAATATAATAATTATGATTTTGATAAATTCCTTATTTAAATGTGTAACTTTATTATGGAAATAAATTTAAAATAGTTTTTTAATTAAGTATAAAATAAAATATTTTTTAATATAATAATTAATTATAATTGTATAACATATTATCCACACAACGTTAACATCCTGAAAGCTTCCATCCGACGTCAGCAACCACTTCATCCTTCAATTTTTTTGGTCTTTTCTTCTAGCAACGACTTCATATTTTCCACATCGTTTATTTCCTACTTCAATTTCGTTCATTTTCTTCATAAATTCGTGTGTCTTCAATATCGTTCTTTAATATACCTGTAAAATATAATAGTTTCTTATGTGATTTATTATATATATATATCCCATATTATTTACAATAAATATACATTAAACTACATAAAATTCCGACAGAATTTTGGATTAAAATATATGTTTATATAGTAAATATTACTAAAACAGTAGTAAACAACACATTCACAATGTATCTATAATATACGGTGTGAATATAATACATACATATTATCACTGTATACACATATATACCACTTCATATACACAATAACACATATACAATGATACAGAGTAAGATCTTCAAAATTTTTCCTTCGGTAATTTTTAAATGAACAATATATACTTTAATATTATCACTTTATATATATTTTAAACGAACAATATATACTTTAATATATCTGTAAAATATAATAGTTTTGTTACGTGATTTAGTATATATATACCTCATCTTATTTACAACATTAATATTAGTGACATATAGTCTAATAATTTTTTACAAGATGGCCAGAATCTTAATTATATTTTGTTTGCCTATTTAGTTCACCAATTAATAAAATATCTAAAATATACTCAATATACCATAATCTTTAGTTCACGAATTAATGGAGTATCTAAAATATACTAAATATACCCTAATCTTTAGTTCACCAATTAATAGAATATCTAAAATATATTCAATATACTCTAATCTTCATATTTTTCTAAATATACATTAGTAATCTCGAATTTTAGACCCAAATTCTGTCGGAAAATATTGTGTTTGCCAGTCATCGAACTTTTTCTTCTTCACTGCTGAAATCTTTCCAATTTCTCAGTATAAATGATGGCTTCTGCAATTATAATAGGAGTATACCACGGTGTTCGAAGAAGGAAAGTTTGAATCATGGTCGATTTCTTTCCTAAACCGTAACCCATATTTTTTTTCTATTTTTTTTTTATTTATAATCAATTTAATATTAGGAATGGGTATAATGTAATTTGTGCCCACATTTATGTAATATATAGGCCGATTTAGGACATCTGTGAAATTTATCAGAAATTTAGGTCATATTATGTAATATGATATAACAATATAGACTATTTTAGTTAAAGACCCTTAAAGATATAACAAAATTAAAAAATATTTACGGTCCGCGTAAAAATAAAAAAAAAGTCCATGAAGCCACTCAATATTTTTATAAATTATAGATTTGCCCTTATTAGTTTTGAATTTCGTGTTAAATGCTTGCACATCTTCTTCATATTATTAGGTATCCTAATCCTATCCTTCTCCATATTCCCACATCTTTTTATTCACAATTTCTTCGTGACTCCTTTCATAATTTTTTTATTCTTTGTCATATCTCATCTTCGGCGTCATCTCCTTAGTCTTTTGCCATTACCAGTATCATGTCCTTTTTCTTTTACTACGAATATAAACAATCGTTTACCAAAATCATTTAAATTGGGTACATGATCGTGTAAATCTCTCCCCAATATCTATACTCACCCCTTTACTACTCTCTACATGTTGCACACATGTACATGTAACATGCATAGGATATCAAATTTTGGTCAAAGGAAACGTACCACTCTCACTTTACATTAGTAATGTCTAAGTCCAATGAGAAGATTGATTAGAGAAGTAAAAAAAATTTAGATAACTTATATGTAGCATTATACAGAGGATTTGAGTAGATTTATTTTGATCCTACCCAAATTAGGATATAAATTTCTTAATTTATTAGTAGGTTAGGATCAAATTTGATATTATATTTACTTTTTTGGTCTTACTCTCACAATTATATTAATATATCATGTTTTCTAATATTATTTTAAAAAATATATATATGATAATTAAAAATTACATTTTTTTTGGTCAAAAATTAAACAATTAAACTTTTTAAAACATATATATATAAATTTTTAAAACATGTAAATTTATTTTTTTTCGTCAAAATCAAATAGATAAATAAATAAATAATTTAAAATTAAAATATAGTTAAGAAAGTAACAAAAAAGGAGAAAAGAAAGTTAGATCAATGGGCCAGTCTTATTAAACCTTTTCTTCAATCTTTTTTAAAAATAAATTGAAGGACGCGTTTCGCCCTTCCTTTTTCTTTTTCTTTTTCTTTTTAAATAAATGTCAAATCAACTGCATTTTGGTAATAAGTTTTAAAATAGCCTTATTCTTGTAAGAATGTATTTTAGTAATAGACCCATTGAGAAGCCTCTCTACCCATCAGCTGCCACGTGTATCTCTTGCATGCAAATTAAATTCAATTATGGTTGAACTCAAAAGTTCCTACATGTTCACTTCGTCCCCTCCACTTCCCCATGTACCCAATTTCATAATTATGATAATAAATTAAAATACAAAACTTATATATATATATATGTGTGTGTGTGTGTGTGTAAAAATTACAACTCTTTCTTAAGCTATATCCTATAAATTCACGAGGAGTTTAATTCTTCCATTTTCAGGTACTTTCCAAATCTCTATCTCTTTGCCTATTATACATTTGAATTTGTACTTTCTAACCAACTTTGTACCTCTTGCTAGTTAGGGTATGTTTTTAATTGATTTTTTTTTGTGTGTGTAAAAAAAAATTCTAAGCATTTGGAAGATCAATTCTGAATTTCTTTTTAGACTGAGTATAAATATCATAGTTTCATGTTATGTTATTTTTTCATTTACTCTAAAGATTAGCTTGCTTGGTGTTATTGGGGTTTAGAAATTGAAAGTTAAGAAAATGGTGTTATTGGGTTTCAATTACAACTTTAATTTCCTTTTTTTTGAAAAAAATATTAAAATTTAGTTTGATGAAATCTCGTTTTTATGGTTTAATACAATTCTTTCGTACATAGTCTCCAGGAATTCTTTTTATGTAAACTAAATTCTAATTATAAATTATAGGAAAGAATATAAACTTTATTTTTTTCAAACTATGTGGATTAAATTTGTTCTACCCTGTAAAAAGAGAATGATGTTGGTAAACTTCCTCAATTAAAACAGTAGTGCATTTAAAAGAGATTAAATAAATAATTAATATAAATTATACAGAACGAAAAGGAATTTGAACCCTTTTGGTCTTTTCTTTAGACCAAAGGAATTAGATTTGTTTGAAAGAAAAACTCAAAATTATCACTTTTTTTTTTAAAGAAAGAATTAGGAAAAAGGCAGCAAAACATTTAGTTACTGGATGAATAAAATTTTGATTATTAGAAGATTTGTTTAACTGATTTTTTTTAATAGTTTTTCCTGGTTGGCATGTAGCTCATATCTCTACACTAGTTTTGTACTATTAATTTTAAGGTTTAACTCAACCATCTTAAAAAAAAAATGAAAAAAAAAAGATTACATATATAACCACAAGTCCAAACATAGTAAAAGAAATTGAGTATTTTGCTTTCAAATGTTCCTTCAATTTATAGATTTTAAGTTTACAGGGTAAAATAATGTTTTGAAGTCTTTTTTATTTAAGTTGATGGTTGGATTCCAACTAAAATAGGACAAGTTGCATATAATATATGATTATATATTTGTTAATAAGTACATAGATTGAATGAGTAAAGTGAAGGTCCAATTAGATATTGTATATGTTGAGTCATGATTGAAGTTTTAATATTTTAAGTAATATTTTACAACATGGAATTATGGTACCATTTACTTATGGTCTTTTAATTTACATACATACATTATTTTTGGAAAATTATTTCGTTGTTTAAATATAATACATATATCTACAAAAGAATGTAAAAGACAAAAAGTAAATAACAGAAATTACTAATTTTAAAATACAAAAAAATAATATTGTAAAATTAAAGGGTTATGATATGTTAGATTGTACGTAGATGAAGATTTTAAAAATACAGCACAAATAACATAGGCCCAAAAGAGAAAATAAAACACCATGCAAAGACTGTGTAGGAAAAATTCTTCTTCGCGAAGAAACCGCTGGCTGGCTGATCGTACGAATTAAAACACTGTACCAGCCGATCATCATCGTCTGCTTCATTTTACTGACTTCTTCTTCTTCATACCATTTCTTGAAGGCGGGAAAATCAAACAAATGTTTCTAACAATAGAGCTTCTAAAGCAACAAAACCCTCAAATTCGATTACGTTTTTATGAACACGCACCCAACAAGAACAAAGACTTTGGTCTTTCTAAGTCAAAAAGATGTACGGATTTTGATTGTTATCACGTACCCTTTTCCTCTTTTTCTCTTTTCTCTTTCTCTTGTACCATTCTCAGTCATCACCTTTACTTATGTTTTCTTCCTTTCTTTCACTTGAAGAAATGGTGTATAGATATGGAGATATTATTTGGTTATTAGTGGAAGGTTTTGTTTCTTAAAAGCATTTTGGTTTTTGCAGAAAGAAGAGGAAGGAGCATGGATGAAATGAAGGAGATGGAGACCTATTTGGGGTTGACTGATATTTTGTTTTCTTGGTCACTTGAAGATATTTTCAATGAAAATTTGTACCAAGATAAGGTTATTTTTCTCTCATTGGCTTGTTTTTTTTTTCTCAACCTATTTTCTTTCCACTCATTTTGTTCTTTTCTTGTTTGATGCACTGTGGGTTTTTTTTTTTTTTTATGTTGACAATCATTTGTTGTTACATTCGTTAGTTATTTGGTTGATGATAAGCTTCGCTGTTTAACTTACTTGTCTTGGTTTGTTGTGTAGTTTAATTAAATTACTTCGTAAGCACAAAAAAGTCAAGGTGAGTTGTGATTCCGAATGTGTTTCCTGGTTCATCATTTTTGTTCAATCAACGTTTTATCATGGAAATAGGATCAAGTTTCAGATAAAAGAAGCAAACATCTTGATAGATATAAAAATATACTAAAGAAATTAAATTTCTTTCTTTAGCCCAATTATTGATTATAAGATTTTCCTTGTATGAATCCTTAGTCATCCACAAACCATTCCTGCTGACGGTTAGAATTTCTTTGAATATGTCCTCGAATTCATTCAGAACATGAACAAAACTTAGATTGGCGAAAAATATGGTCCGTGTTCCCTTTATTGCAACTATGTTTCTACTTATGTTTTGAATTATTTAGGGGCTCTTTTATCTTGAAAAATCATATAGTTACCTCATGAAGAGCTAGCTGCACCCACAACTACAAATGATTTTTTAGCTTTAGAAGTAGTTTATTGATTTTAAACTTCGTTGATTGATTTATATATAAACTTTGTTTTTTTTGATAGATTGAAAAGATTCCGGATACTTTTGGGTCTGTTGAGAGTTATCTTGGGTCATATATCAACCCATTACTTGAGGAGACTAGAGCTCAGCTTTGTTCTTGCATGGACATTGATGTTCTATCGGCTGCACCGTATGCTGAAGTGAGTTATTTGGTAGAGTGTAAGCCGTATAATACTGGGTTATATGACTGCAAGGTTGATGGATGGAAGAACAAATTTGACCGAATTGGGAAGGAGCCGTACGAAGTTTTTCCTGGAGATGTATTTATTTTGGCAGATGTCAAACCTGAACTTCCTTCAGATTTGCAAAGAATGGGAAAATCTTGGAGTTTAGCCATTGTTCATAAAATGTCAGAAGATGATCTCTCCTCCACTTCATTTAAAGTAAAAGTACAGAACTCAGAGAAGATTGAGAAATCGATGTTTGTGGTTTTTTTGTTCAATACACTCCCGAGCAAAAGAATATGGAACGCATTACACATGAATGTGAATTCAGAGATTATCAGGAAAATTCTATGCCCCAATTCATTGGTGAGTGACTTTTCTGGTAAATTTCTGAGTTATTTATTTGTTTTCTGGTACGAAATGGAAGAAATTTGATTTGTTTTTTTTTCCTAAAAGATGAAAATACGAAATGTAAAGGGAATATAGAAACAGAGTATTCTGTCATGTTATAAGAAGATTGCAATAAACTATCTCAACAGACTGGAAATTGCAGCGAGCAAGAGAGACATAAATGGTATTATCTCAAAATTTATGAGGAGCTGCCATCTTTTAATATTCTTTTTGTTTTTTTTCCTAATCAAGAATACCGAAATAAAACTGATCAATTTGACTTGTGAATTCTGTATACAAATGTTTGATCTCATGAGTTTATTTATTTATTTGGACAAACAGGATGCTGAAGATTTTGACACGTCCAGGCATCTGTATCAAAATTTGAATGCCAGTTTTCTCTCATCATTGAATGCCTCTCAAGAGAGAGCCGTTTTGTCATCCCTTTACAAAACAAATTTTGAGCATGAATATACTGTTGACCTTATATGGGGTCCACCAGGGACAGGGAAGACGAAGACAGTTAGTGTGTTGCTCTTAAATCTAATGCTGAGCAGATGCAAAACTATCATAGTCGCTCCAACAAATGTTGCCATCGTGGAAGTTGCCACCCGAGTTCTTAATTTGGTCAAGGAGTTGCATGAAATAGAATATGGACCAGATTGTTTATATTATTCTTTTGGAGACATTCTTTTATTTGGAAATAAGGAGAGGCTCAAACTCGGCTCAAATGTTGAAGAAATATATTTGGATTATCGAGTTCAAAAACTTCTGGAGTGCTTTGGTCCCCTCACTGGTTGGAGGCATTGCTTTGGATCCATGACTGATTTTCTTGAAGATTGTGTTTCTCAGTACAACATTTTCTTGGAAAATGAACTTAAACAAGAATGCCTTGATGATAAAGAAACTGATGACAAAGGCTGCATAAGTAAAGATAAAGATGATAAGGTGGCTAGTAAATCTTTTCTTGAATTTGCAAGAGAGAAGTTTATGTCTGTTGCATCTCAACTCCGAACATGTCTTGCAATCTTCAGTACTCATTTACCTAGAAAATGCATTTTGAAGCTTGGTTTGCAGGACTTGGTTTCCCTTTCTAAATCATTAGATTGTTTGGAGGATTTACTATTTCAACAATCTGTTGTTTCTAATGTACTTGAGGATCTTTTTAAACGTTCTGTTGTAAGTGAAGATTTCCCTACAACATGCATTGATTTTGTGTGCTTGTTTGACATGGCAAGAAGTGGTTGCCTATCCAGTTTGAAATCTCTTCATTGTTCCTTAACAGCACTTAAGCTTCCAAGGGCCATAAACAGATTATCGATGGAGCACTTCTGCTTTCAGAACGCTTCCTTGGTCTTTTCCACTGCTTCAAGCTCATATAGGTTACATTATAAGTATAGGTTAGATTATGAGTCGATGCCTTCTTTCAAAGTATTAGTAATTGATGAAGCAGCACAGTTGAAAGAGTGTGAGTCAATCATTGCATTTCAAATTCCAGATATCAAGCATGCTGTACTCATAGGTGATGAGTGCCAATTACCTGCAATGGTTAAAAGCAAGGTAGAATATGTGAACTTAACATTTTATATGTAACAATTACTCTTTCCTAAACTTGAGTTCTAAACTTTTTACTCCTTTCATTAAAAGCTTGCTGACAATGCTGGATTTGGAAGAAGTTTATTTGCACGGTTTAGCTCTTTGGGCCACCCTAGACACCTTCTCAATGTGCAGTACAGAATGCACCCATCCATTAGTTTCTTTCCAAATTCGAAATTCTATTTTAGCCAGATCTTGGACAGTCCTAATGTTCAAAGTTCAAACTATCAGAAGAATTATCTTTTGGGATCTATGTTTGGATCCTATTCTTTCATAAACATAAAGTATGGAAAAGAAGAGAAAGATGATATCGGACACAGTCGAAAGAATATGATCGAGGTGGCTGTCGCTTTGAAAATTGTGCAAAGTTTGTACAAGGGTATGTCTATATTGACTTGTTGAATGATTCTCTTAAGATTCTAAAAATAGAAAATTCCATAGTATGATCAGACGACAAACAACCTTTCGATGGTGTTAGGAAAAAAGTTAGAAATCAGCATTGTAGATTAGAAGAAATTAATTATATGAAAAATTATAGACGCAAAGTACAATTGAATGATTAGAAGAAATCTATTGTATGAACAGTTTAAATGAAAAATACTATAGAATGATTTGAATAAATCAATTATCTGACTGTAGTATGTATTTTTGGTTTCATCGTTGTTGTAACAGCATGGACAAACTCAAGAGGAAAGCTCAGCATTGGTATTATCTCCCCATATTCTGCTCAAGTAGCAACTATTCAAGATAAACTTGGACACAGGTATGATAAACTTGATGGCTTTTGGGTGAAGGTGAAATCTGTTGATGGCTTTCAAGGTGGTGAGGAAGACATAATCATTATCTCAACCGTTAGATCAAATAGAGGTTCTTCTGTTGGATTCTTATCTTGTGATCAAAGGACAAATGTTGCTCTTACAAGAGCTAGGTAATGTAGATTACTATTTTTTTTTTTTTTGCAAGTTTATATTCGCTTTATCTTGTATTTGGAGAATACTTACTACCCATTATATGCATCAGATATTGCCTGTGGATTCTAGGGAATGATAAAACGTTGTCAAATAGTGAGACTTCTTGGGCTCATTTGGTCTGCGATGCTAAGGATCGTGGCTGTTTCTTCAACGCTGATGATGATGAGAACCTAGCCAAAGCAATAGCGGATGTAAAGAAAGAGTTCAACCAACTTGATGATTTATTGAGAGGAGATAGTATTCTTTTCAGAAATGCAAGATGGAAGGTTCAATACCAGCCAAATTTCTCATTAGTATTCATTATTTGTTCTACTTACTTTATCACTATCTCTTATTTTTACATGTTTAGGTTCTATTCAGCGATAGGTTTTTGAAATCATTCAAGAAATTGTCAGCAGTTGAGATGAAGAAAAAAGTTCTGAATCTTCTACTAAAACTTTCCAGTGGTTGGAGGCCGAAAACCAGAGATTTAAATTTGGTATGTGGAAGTTCAACAAGAATTTTGAAGAAAATCAAGGTCGAGCGCCTCTATGTTATTTGTTCAATTGATATAGTAAAAGAGTCGGAATACATGCAAGTTTTGAGGATTTGGGATGTCTTACCATTGGAGGATATTTCAAAATTGGTCAAACATCTTGACAGTATATTCAGCTCATACACTGATGAATACGTCAATCTTTGTCAAGAAATATGCTATGATAGGTATGTAGGATTTCTGTGGTGGCATCTCATGCCTCTTTTACTGCTAATAAGAAAAAGTTTCTGTTTAATATGGTTCAGTGCTTTTCTTCAAAATGGTTTCTTAACGATATGGATTTGCTTTCATGAATAGGGATATTTTGGAAGTTCCCAAAACTTGGGCATTTATGTCAGAGCTTGTAAGGTACAAGAGTCATGTTGACAATTCAAATGGAGGCAACTTACAAGGTGCTGCTTATGATGGTAGAAGTTATGTTGAGAATTCTAAGGTCAAAGACAGCTTGTTACTGATGAAATTTTACTCCTTATCATTTGGTGTGGTGAGCCATTTGCTTTCGGATAGAGATGGCAATGAGTTGGACCTTCCATTTGAAGTAACAGAAGAAGAACTAGATATAATTCTTTATCCCAGAAGCACTTTTATCCTTGGACGGTCTGGAACTGGTAAAACAACTGTATTGACCATGAAGTTATATCAGAAGGAAAAGTTGCATTATTTGGTTGCAGGATCCTACGGAGTTGAGGATGGTGTGAGTTCAGAAGTTGGTCAAAAAAGTGAAATTTCAGAGATTCCAGCAGCGGAAAATGGATCTGTTTTGCGACAGCTTTTCCTGACAGTTAGTCCAAAACTTTGTTATGCTGTTAGACAGCATGTATCTCACTTGAAAAGGTAGCCAATGAAACATAGAAAATGTTGCTATTATGAGTTCTTTTGTCTTCCCTATCTGACTAACATTAATATTCTCCCTTCTTTGCATGAAATTCTTTTTATAGGATTAATTATGTGTTAACAAGTTAGAGTATCGATATTTTTTTTTTTGTTTCTGTAGTACTAGATTATTGTTTGCTCAAGACATCAATACGGATGATCATATCAAATACAGCCATTTTCCTTTTGAATCATTTCAGACAATGGTATTCTGAAATTTGATAAAAGTATAATGTAGCACTGTTTAATTTGATATTCTATTTGATTTGAAAAACTTCAGTTTACTTTCGAGTTTAATGTATTTGACTCTATCATTTACAGCCATGCTTGTGGTGGGAATACTAAGAGAACAACCGCGTTTGACATGGAAAATATGGATGACTTAGAAGCACAATTCACGGATGTCCCAGATTCCTTGGCTAATATTACAACGAAGTCATATCCACTTGTGATAACTTTCTACAAGTTCTTGATGATGCTGGATGGAACTTTATGCAATTCTTATTTTGAGAGGTTTTGTGATGCAAGACAACTTTTATATGGTCAAACTTACGGTTCAAGATCTATTGCATTGCAATCTTTTATAAGAAAAAATGAAGTTACTTACGATCGTTTTAGTTCCTCTTATTGGCCTCATTTCAATACCCAACTCACGAAAAAGCTAGATTGCTCCAGGGTTTTCACTGAGATTCTTTCTCATATAAAAGGGGATCCTCGAGCCATTGATGCAAGTGATGGAAAATTAAGTAAAGAGGATTATCTTTTACTGTCCCAGTGTCGAACATCCAGCTCAACTAGGCAGGAGAGAGAGACAATTTATGAGATCTTCCAAAGTTATGAGAAAATGAAGATGGAAAATAGAGAGTTTGATCTGGGTGATTTTGTTATTGATCTCCATCATCGCCTTAGAACTCAAGGATATGAGGGTGATGAAATGGATTTTATTTACATTGATGAAGTGCAGGATTTGAGCATGAGTCAGCTTGCTCTTTTCAGTTATGTCTGCAGAAACGTCGAAGAAGGATTTGTCTTTTCAGGTGATACAGCTCAGACAATTGCCAGGGGAATTGATTTTAGGTTCCAGGATATAAGATCGTTGTTTTACAAAAAGTTTGTATTACCAAAGATAAGAAGTGGAGGTTGTGAAAGAGAAGACAAAGGTCACATTTCAGAGATATTTCATTTGAGTCAAAATTTTAGAACACATGCTGGAGTTCTTAATCTATCACAAAGTGTAATTGATCTTCTCTATCATTTTTTCCCACAATCGATTGACATTTTGAAGCCTGAGACTAGTCGTATTTCTGGGGAATCCCCTGTGCTGCTTGAATGTGGAAACAATGAAAACGCAATTAAAATGATCTTTGGAAATAGAAGTAATGTTGGGAGTATGGAAGGATTTGGGGCCGAGCAGGTAATATTGGTGCGTGATGAATCTGCCCAAAAAGAGATCCTTAATATTGTTGGAAAGAAAGCACTTGTCCTTACCATTCTGGAGTGCAAGGGACTCGAGTTTCAGGTAAAAACATCTATTATATTTTACTATGGATCAGATGGGATTTCTTAAAGTAAATTCGCATTCCACTCAATAAGATACTTAAAAAATTACCTAGACTGTAGAAGTCTCATTATCTAATATCCCTTGATCTGAAATTCTTTGTTTTTTCATGCTTCTACTTGTAGGATGTGTTGTTATACAACTTTTTTGGTTCCTCGCCATTGAAAAACAAGTGGAGGGTTATTTACAATTATATGGAGGAGCTAGGCATGCTAGACTCCAACTTAGATCAGTCTATCCCTCAATTTAGCAAGTCAAAACATAACATTTTGTGCTCTGAGCTGAAGCAATTGTATGTTGCGGTGACTCGTACGAGGCAGAGACTATGGTTTTGCGAGGATACAAGAGAGCATTCTGAACCCCTGTTTGATTATTGGAAAGGAAAATGTGTGGTGCAAGTTCAACAGTTGAATGATTCCCTTGCACAATCTATGCTAGCTTCGAGTAGTAGGGAGGATTGGAGGTCACAAGGGTTTAAGGTCAGTATATTTGCTATTTCTTCTATTAATGTTAAGATGTCATGAGGAATGTAATTTACATGGAACTCTTTGATTGTGCTTTTTAAGGTGGGCACTGAGTATTTATATCTATTTAGCTAGTATTAATTCTCTTGTTTTCATTCCACATTCTATATGGAAAACATACATTGAACATAATAAATGTGCTGCACAGCCAAGTTCTTAGTTTGGGTTGTCAAATTACTTCGAACTTTGCTTAAATAAATTTTAACTTATTTAACACTGGTTAAATGTGCTTAAATACGTTTCTCTCCCTCAAAATCTGTCTCTTTACACCCCCTCTATTATATTTTTTGTATATGCAGAAATTTTCTTTCGAATCTCCCAACACATTGTTTTTTAAAATATTTTAGAAACTTAGAAATATATACTTGATCATTAGAAAAGTATTAAGGTGACGAAGATCACTTCTTAAAATCTTAAAACCAAACATCAAATTGATTTATTATTAAGTACTCTATATGAATAAAGTTATTTTCATTAAAGCACTTATTGCGATAGAGCTTCTGAATACACCCTAATTTTCTTTCACCAAAAGGGCTTATAAGAATAAAATCATCAAACTAAAAAAATCATACAACACTCACTGTGACAATTATCTTTCAAAGTCATGCATATATATCTTTGCTTGGGCTGTATGATAAGTTGTTTTCCTTGCACAAGGTTGTTAGAGACCCATTTAGACTCTATGCTTGCCTGAAATCTGATCTCTTCATCTCTTACACAGCTATACCACGAGGGCAACTATAAAATGGCAACAATGTGTTTTGAAAGAGCTGAAGATGATTATTGGGAAAAAAGATCCAAGGCCTCTGGTCTTAGAGTTTTTGCAGAACATATCCATAAGACCAATCCTGTAGAATCTAATTCAATCCTCAGGGAAGCAGCTGTAATATACGAAGCAATTGGAATGGCTGATTCTGCTGCTCAATGCTTTTTTGATATTGGAGAGTTTGAAAGGGCAGGTAAGTACAATCTTTGCTACTCATAAAATTTGGTGTACCAATTTCTTGTTTTAGAAAAAATTACATTGTTCATGGATGTATAACAAATAGAAATTGAATTTGCTTCATACCCTGTCATGTGTTAACAACTTGTTTGTTTACTCCTTCCAAGTTTCATCTACTCCTAAGAGCAAAGCAGAGTTTCAATTGCTTTTGCTGTCAGTTTAATCAACTTTTAATGAGATGTGGCTAAGTACTCCTTGTTGGTGTTGTTTGTCACAAATTTTGGTTTTAAACATTATTGAATCAAACTTTATGATGTAGGAGGCAGGTTATTACGTTGTTTGTTCATTGTTGGTGATAGAACTCATTGTACAATGAAATTACTTCCCTTTCTTGCCATGTTTTCATAATGATTACCGTAAGGGTTATAAGTAGTAATTAAGAAGCTGTAAAATGTTAATTTTGCAGGGTTGATTTTTGAGGACAAATGTAGAAAACTAGAAAGGGCAGGGGAGTGTTTTCATCTAGCAAAATGCTATGACCGTGCTGCCGACGTTTATGCCAGAGGAAATTGCTTTTCTGCGTGTTTGAATGTTTGCTCTGAAGGGAAATTGTTTGACATTGGTTTGCAATACATTTTATCCTGGAAACAAGATGCTGGATGTGATCACCATGGATTCAAAAGTAAGGAAATTGAGAACCTTGAACAAGAGTTCCTAGAAAAATGTGCTCTTCATTTTCACTACTGCAAAGACAGTCGATCCATGATGAAGTCAGTTAAGAGTTTTCGAACTGTAAATTTGATGCGTGGTTTCTTGAAGTCCTTGAATTGCCTTGATGAGCTACTTTTGTTGGAAGAAGAACTTGGTAACTTCTTGGAGGCAGTAAAGATTGCAAAGTCAAAAGGTGATTTACTTCATGTCGTTGATCTTCTAGGTAAGGCAGGAAATTTTAGTGAGGCCTCCAACCTTCTTGTACAATATGTACTTGCCAACTCTCTCTGGTCTCCCGGAAGCAAAGGTTGGCCTTTGAAGCAGTTTAAACAAAAGGAAGAGCTTTTGAAGAAGGCCAAATCCTTGGCAGAAAATGATTCAAAAGAATTATACGACTACACATGCACAGAGGCAGACGTTATATCGAATGAAATTGTTAGCTTGGATGCTTTGGCTGGTTATCTAACAGCTACTAAAAACCAAAAGAGTTTTAGAGGTGAAATGTTATGTCTTCGAAAAATTTTGGACGTTCATTTGAATGCATCAAAATACACTTTGGCAGATGAACTAGTTTCTGATCTAACCAAGCATTCGAAAGAAGTGGTTTTGAAAAATCAAGTGTCCGTTGAAACTTTGGTTTACTTTTGGCATTGCTGGAAGGATAGAATTTTAAGCCTCCTTGAGAGCCTTACGTTTCATGGTGGGAACGATGTTGATATCTACCCTTACAATGAGTTCTGTTTAGATTTTTTTGGTGTTTGGAGGCTGAACAACAGTCACATATTGCTCAATTCAAATGCTGATTGGGCCAAAAATGTGGATGAAAGATTCTTTCACAGGAATGGAAAATTGGTTTCTATTGATGCTGCTCAATTTTATTTATTTTCCAAGAACTATTGGACGACAGAATTACGAACTTCTGGGCTGAAGGTTTTAGAAAAGCTTGACTACCTTTATAAATTCTCCAACAAAAGTCAGCTCACCACGTTCCTTTTGTGTAAGCTTCTCAGTCTCATGTTTGAAGTTGCAAAATTTCTTCTAGAGAGCACACATTTGAATCACGGATATCATGATAAACAGATGCTACTTAGATTCTATAAATTGGCAACTGGGGAAATCCAAAGTCATTTTTTCCCACCAGATTGTCAAGTTTCTTTGAAGGAAAGTTTAATATGTCTAAGACTTACCGATGTTTGTCAGAATATGATGACCGAAACTATCATGGAGAATGTTCAGCTAACAATTAGGCCAACTTATGGCGAAATTGGAAGGGTTGCAATGTTGATTTTAGGATCTAGAAAACTTGATAAGAAATTGTGTAAAAGTATATTTAACTGGTTAGGTGAGAACTATCCTTGGAGTGTTTTCATTCAAAAACTTTGCGACAGTAAGAGTGTAGAAAATGAGCCAAGAGGGAACCTGGCAAAAGATATGGCTCTAGTGTGGAGGTTTCATGAAGCTCTAAGGGACATGTATGACGCTAATTGGGTCCTAGAGCGAGATTATATTTCGCCTTTCTCTTTTATGTACCTTGTCGAAAGGCTTTTGATCATGGTATCATCCATGAAGGGATACTTCATCACTACAAAATTCTCTTTTATTGAATGGCTCATCTGCCACGAAGAGAATTGCAACTTAAACTTCATTTTAGGATTTCAAACGCAACATTCTTTTCAAGCTACTGTTCTATTTTTGGCTAATATTCTGCAACATCTTCTTTTCGATGTGAAAACAACAAAGGATTGGACAAGAAAAACACATCCAAACTTGAAGGAGTACTACCCGATTTTGGTGCGGAGATTGGTTGCTGTCACATGTTTGCTTAATCTCAACTTTGGCATCTGCTTTGATGTACTCCGCAATTTGCTTGGTCGCAACTACATCACCGACTGTTTACCCTTGGAATTTTGTGATGCACTTAGGAGCAAGAATTTTTTTTATGTAGAAACTGATAAAATGAATAAGATTGCTGGATTCTTCAAGGCAATTGGAAACCCAATGGTAATTGTGAGTTCAGGTGGAGATTGTAAGCAATTCAAATGTAGAGATGCAACCCTTGTCAACTTGAAGATCAGCCGCTGCATCAACGACATAATGAAGGTTTTGTTCCCAAAGGAAGCCAAAACTATGCAAATTCGAGCCGACACTCCCAAATTTCAAGATGTTACTACTACTACCAGTGAGGTGCAGTCATCAAAAGACTGTGATCCAGGTGAAGTTACCCAGCTTCCATCCACTAGCTTGGCTTTAGATAAATATAAGGAGATGAAATCTGATTGCGAAAATGAGGGAAATTTACCAAAGCCTGATGGATTCTGGGAAATGTTTGAAGCTTTGACATCAGTAGAGAATGAAATAGATGTAAAGAGCAAACTGTCGAATGCCTCAAAAGTCAAGGTAATTTTAACACTCCTGTCAGATTGTTTTGACATCGTATGAACCATGTGGAAACATCCAATTGAAATTTACTTATACTTTTTCTATGGTTTATTCTTGCAGATGGATGTGGATAAATGGCTTCAGCATTTGACTGCTGCAAAAAGCAAGGCAGCTGAGAAAGACATTCCTTTAGAAAAAGTGGATGGCTTGCTTAATGAATTAGGTTTGCTTTCTACTGCTTTAAGCATGAGGTAACCAACTTTATACATCCTCTCCATAATAAGCTTTAACTTCCATCTGCTTCTATCATTGCCTGTTGATGCTAACATTCTGCTGTTAAATTAATTTTACATCAGCAAGCCTGAGGAAAATGTAACACAAGTGATATCGATTTCAAAGAGTGTGTATCCAAGGAGGAGAGAGTTGGAGTCTATTTTTACTAAACTACTAAACGATGATCCTGAAATGGAAGTAGGTCAGATGTCGGGTATCAAGAATGCTGAAGGCTACGAGAATGTCAATCCAGATTGCAATGACGAGAGCCCAGAAGAATGCAGAGGAGTGGAGGCTGTGAAAGCTCTGAAAGTTGAACCTGTTTTGCCCCAAGCAATGAATCAGAAGAGGAAAGGAAAAAATAAGTCCAAGAAAAAGAAGGGTCGAAGAAAGTAAGTGAGAATCCAACTGCTATACTCTTAATTGAACTGTTCTTTTTCTTTTTTCTTTTTTTTAAGTTGTGTTTTGTAATATGCTATGAAACTATGAATGAAATACAAATATTCAAAGAGCATATCTGAATGTGATTTTGAGATTTTTTTCAGCACAACTAAGAGACAAGTTGGATGTTTACAAGTTAAAATTAAAGTACTTGTTAAACCCTTTTGATTCAAGAGGTTGTTCGGAGGAATGTAATTAAGATTATTGAAAATTAAGAGTGTTGAAAAATGTGAGTAATTGAAGATAGAGCAGAATCCTTGAAGTGTGAAACGGTGAGAAAAAAGGTTTGGATTGAAAAATATCGTAATAGAACTAGTTTTATGTTAAAAATTGGATTTGAAACACCAAATCTAAATGGTTTTGGATTATATTATAGGACAGACTAGAACAATAGTAAAATTTAAGGTTTACTTTAGATAAATAGCAATATTTAATTTAAATTGGTAAAATAGAAAAATATGGGAAAAAAAAATTGCTCTTAATCTAGTAAAATAAACTAACATCTCAAATACAATTATTTCACGAATCATAAATGTTTCATAATTGACTCAAATTTTCAAAAAACATCTATCTCCTAAATTTTTCCTATCAATGCAATCAAATCAATTAAAATCAATCAAAATCGAAATTCATCTTCATCAAAACTCCAAATTCAAAATAGAATTTGGACAATCGTTTCATATTTTC
>JBBPDI010000003.1:13543879-13560314 GCA_037974545.1 Cucumis variabilis
GACTTGTCCTTGTTTAAAGTGCGTAAATGCAAAGACTTTAGATGTGAATACAATTAGATATCATTTATTTTTTAACAACATCGATCAAAGTTATCATGTATAGATTTTTCATGGTGAATCACTACCAATGAAGAGACAAAATGAAAGTGTCTTTAGTAGTGCAAGAGAAGAAATTGATGAGGATGATGTTGATGACACAATTGGAATGTTTGAGGCTGCACATAATTATTTTGATGACAAGTCAGAAAATTTTGAGGAACTACTAGAGGATGCCAAGAAACCATTATATCCTAATTATAAATTTTTTACCAATATATCTATGTTGATAAAGTTATATAATTTGAAAGCTAAATTTGCATGGAGTGATAAGAGTTTCGTCGAGTTGTTAGAATTAATTTATGACATCTTACCTACTCCTAATGAAATCCCTACTTCTACTTATAAAACAAAAAATATTTTGTGTACTCTTGAAATGAAGTACGAGAAGATTCATGCGTGTAGAAATGATTGTTGCTTGTTTAGGAAAGAACTCTCTGATGCAAGTGTATGCCCCTCTTCTGGTATGTTAAGATGGAAGATTCCTAAAAGTTCAAAGAATGAGGTTAAGAATGTTCCAGTGAAAGTCATGTGGCATTTCTCTATAATTCCAAGATTTACAAGAATGTTTTGAAGCAAAGAAACATCAAGATTATTGACATGACATGCTAGAAAAAGAGAAGTGAATGGTTTATTACAACATCCAAAAGATTCATTATTGTGGAAAAAATAGACAATTTGTGGCAAGAGTTTGGGTTAGAATCTAGGAATCTATGTCTTGCTCTTTCCATAGATCGGGTCAATCCGCATGAAGATCTTAATAGTAGATATAATTGTTGGACAGTGATGTTAGTGACATATAACCTACTTTCATGGTTGTGTATGAAGTAAATTTTTTTTATGTTGATTGCACTAATATTTGGTCCCAAACAACCGAGAAATGAAGTAGATATTTATTTAGGTCCGTTAGTTGATGATTTGAAAAAACTTTGGCATAATAGGGTGAACTGTTACAATGCATATCAAGATCAATTTTTCAGGCTCAAAGCTATTTTGTTATGACTATCAATGATTTTCCTACGTATGACAACTTCTTGTGTGGTTGTACGATCAAAGGATATCATGCATGTCCAATTTGTGGGGAGAATACTTCATCCATTTATTTGTCAAAAGAAAGAAAGATGGCATATATTAGGCATCTCAAGTTTCTAACGTGCCATCATCTATATAGGAAATAGAAGAAAGTTTTCAAAGGTGCACAAGAATTAGAATCCACTCTAGAACCATTGAGTGGGAAAGAAATTCTTGTACAAATAAGTAAGTATGAACATTCATTTGGTAAGAGAACTATCATGGAAAAGAACAGTGAAGCGAGTTTTGCAGGTACTTATTATAAGAAAAAGTCTATTTTTGAATTAAAATATTGGAAGTACCTTGATGTGCGACATTGTTTAGACGTGATGCACATAAAAAAAGAATGTGTGTGCAAATCTTATTGGCACATTGCTTGATATTTCTGATAAAACGAAAGATGGAATAAAAAGTTGATTAGATTTGGTGGAACTGAACATTAGATCAGAGTTAGCCCCTCAAGTAGGGGAGAAAAAGATCTTTTTACCTCCAGCATATTATACATTATCTCAAGCGGAGAAGATGATTTTTTGTAAGACATTATCTAAACTTAAAGTACCTAAAGGCTATTCATCGAACATTCAAAGTTTAGTGTCAATCACAAATTTGAAACTTTACGAACTTAAGTCACATGACCATCACGTTCTTATGCAACAGTTGCTACCTATGGTAATTTGTAGTATTTCATCGAAACATGTAAGACTTGTAATTGTTCGACTATGTGTCTTCTTTAATACTATATGTAATAAGACAATTGATTCATCACATTTCTAAGGAATGCAAGATGTAGTTGTCACTTTATGCCTATTAGAGAAGTATTTTCCACCATAATTTCTCACTATAATGATACACCTTGTAGTGCATCTCATAAGAGAAATTGAGTTTTGTGGACCTGTTCATCTAAGGTGGATGTATCCTTTTGAATGATATATGAAATTTCTAAAAACTTATGTGTGAAACAGAAATCGACCAGAAGGATGTATGATAGAAAATTATATTGTTGAAGAGGTTATAAAGTTATGTTTTGAATTTATGGCCGAAGTTAATTCTATTGGACTAAACTCATCGTAATGATTCAAACGTGGATAGAGCATTATCAACATCTTCTTTTATTAGACCGAGTAAGGAGTAGTTAGATCAAGCTCATCTTCATGTTATTCAAAATCTAAATGATGTTCTACCATACGTCGAGTACGTGCTAAACCTTATCTTTTCTCATGTTACATAAGTTGGTTGTGTAACTACCTAATAACTTTGTTATTTATGATAGACAACATATGGAGAGTTTGAGTAAGCTTAATTCTTGTAAAACTAGAACTAAAAAATGAATTCAATGAGAGCATAATCGCATATTCAGTAAGTGGTTGTCCACACGGAAATCACTAAAACCATACTCTTTCATGTTTATTTTGGTAGATCCAATATATTTTGTAGGTTGCATTTGCTCTCGAAGTTCCCAAAAAATCGCGTTGGATAACATTATTGAATGGTCTCACCGGCTTGTTTCTGTGATTCATGAGAAACTAGTAAGTCTCTTTTTCATTATTTAAGTTTTTATATTATTTGTGGTTGTACTTTAAATTTAGAACTTTGGTTGTAGTAGGAGCATTCAACCACAAAGGATGTTATGTATTCTTCAAAGCACACAGATGTTAATGAGACTATTAAGCTTCTAACTGGACATGCCGTGAACAACATGAATGATGTAGATATGATTCACATCCCAATGAATGAGCTAATATTTGGAATAAACAAATCTGTTTATTTAGCTCGTGAAGACTTGTTGCATTACTGTAACATGGTTGAAATAGGTTATATATGCATACTAACATACAATATGTAAGTAGACATCTTTTACTCATCTTTTTCTCCAATACCATCGCTATTGTTATTTTGCTTTTTTGGGATGAATGTGATTGTGCAAGAAAGTTTTTTTTGTTATCGACCAATAAAAAATAACGTGACATATCAAGGATCATGATGTTTGATCCAAAAATCTAGCCAACCAATTAGAAGCGGCTAGCTTAGAATAAATAATTCTAATTCCATATAATACCCAGTAAATAAAAAGGAACACATTAATTTTTTTTATTGAGGTTAAATGTATACTCACACTGAAGATATTGTTTATTGTAGTTTCCATTGGATGTTGCATGTCATTGATCTTCGAGAAAATCGTGTATATGTCTTGGATTCTGTTCGAAATAAAGTTAATGAAGATATTCATGGAGTCATAAATATGTAAGTGTATGCACTTTATTACTTTTTATTTCACTTTATTGTCTTCTATTGTTTCCAAATATTTAGAGGATTAAAAGCATGACAAGCTAAACACGATCTTCAACACTATCAGTCAACTCCAAAATGAAAACCTGTAAGGGTAATTTGCATTGACACATAATTATTTTTGATGAAACATAAGGATAATTTGTATCCAATTTATGTACATGTAGTGCCCTTGTCAATTGGATTATGTCGGGTGTAGGTACTATGTCCAAAAGTATATATACGACATAATGCATAATTCTTGTACTCCCATTACCAGCCTTGTAAGTTTCTACCTTCACTTTTTATGTGTTACAATTCAATAAACGATCTTAACTCATTCTTTCCATATCTTTCTTTCTTTGTGCAGTTCAATACAAAAAATGCATATAGGTAAGAGGAGATTGACAAGATTTGAACAAAATTAGCAAGTTTTGTTGGCCGATTTGTGTAAGCTTTTACATGTTTTTTGTTTTGTCGAGTTAAGTTAGTAGTTGATTTTAGTTTGTTAAAGAATTGGTTTTGGTACATGCTTTAGTTTTGGATTTTTCTACTTGTAGTTTTTGAAGGGACATGTGGTCTTATAGTTTTTGAAAGGGTGGGGGTTTCGTAGTAATTGATGTTTATTAGATAGCTTGTATATATATTTTAGTTAGTGGAGGAACTTGTTGTACACATACTTTAGTTTTGTAATATATCATTTTAGTTAGTGGAGGAACTTGTTGTACATATAATGTGAGTCTTTGGTGGAGTGTACACACAGTAAACGAATATTGATTACTGTGGTTAATGAGTTTAACCAATTAATCTCATATCATTGTAGCTTTTGATTTGTAAGTCCATTATATCCCCTTCCTAGCTCGTAAAATATAATGAGATTTATTTTTATTAGTTGTAATTTGAAATGTTCAAATTTACATTGGAAATTAGTATAATATATGATGATACATTATAATATAAAGTTTAATCAAACTTTATTATATAAATTTAATTTTGGATATGAATCAAAATTAATTTATGAGAGATAAATATTTAAATGAGTTCAAATATTAATTTAATGTGAATTAGATTCATATTAAAATTATTGGTTATTGGAGAATTAATTAATAGTTTAGTTTTATTTAATTAAATTTAACTTAATTAAATTAATAAGATAATGGAGAGATATTCATTAAATAAGATTTAAATGAAATATTAATTAAATATGATTTAATTAATTGATTAATTGTTAATTAATTAGTTGATTTGAAATTTCTATTAATTTAATATTTTTTAAATTAATAGAATCTCATTATTCTCTCTTAAACTCTTTCCTAATCCATGAAGGAAAGAGAGTTATAAATATGTAGAAGAAAAACCGATAGAACTTATGATTTTACTTTTTTACAAAATAGTTTCACTCTAAAACTTTTCCCATCCCAATTGGTTTAGACAAATCATTCTCATCCCAAATGATAGGAAGGTCTCCAACGGATGGTGTCCCAATTTAAAATTTTAGTAGATTCAAAGGCGTCAAATTAAATAAGTTTTCTTTCTCTAATTTATAACTAGAAAGCATGCTTAGCCTCTGAGTTATAATAAGAAAATTAGTTTCTATATTATTTTTCTTATGTATTGGTATTTTGGGATTCCTAAATTTAATTGAGGAATGGTTCTGTAAAATCTTCTGCTGCCATGAGCTTTTATCCCTTCAGGATTGACAAGAAAGGACCAGTGAAGCATTGTGGACTTATCAAGCTACTCATCGCACTCCTATAGGGGTTACACCATATTCGTTTATTTATGGTGTTGAGGTTGTCCTTTTCCTTGAAAGGAAAATTCTATCACTAAGAATGACAATACAAGAGGGATTGACTATTGAAGATAATGTCAAGTTACGTCTTCAAGAGTTAGAAACACTCGATGAAAAGTGATTAGAACCTCAATAAGCATTGAAATGTTACCAAGTGAGAATGTCCAAAGTTTTTGATAAGCATGTTAAAGCTCCTTTCAGGTTGGTGATCTAGTACTTGCTGTAAGAAGACAGATCATCATAACGAGACATACAGGAAATAAGTTCACATCTAAATGGGATAGACCATACATTGTTAAAAAAGTTTATACAAATGACACATACAAGATCGTTGATCAAGATGGACTGCGAATTGACCCAATCAACAACAAATGTCTTTAAATTTTATGCTTAATTTTGTTAGGTAAGAAAAAAAGTTGAACTACGTTATGACTTGATCTTTATATTATAATTGATATATAGACAGCTTAAGGAAAACCTTAAATTCATTCCATAAGAACAAAAGTTGAATGGCGTTATGACTTGATCCCTATATTATAAAGAGTATGTAGGTAGCTTAAGGAAAACCTTAAGTTCAGTCTAGAAAAAAAAATTGAACTACGTTATGACTTGGTCCCTATAAGGGTACGTAGACAACTTAAAATAAATCTTAAAGTTTAGTCATACATAAAACAAGAGCGATGTTCTAACCACGTAAAGCATGACAATAGCAAATGATGACATTCATTCTCATTAAATAAAGCTTAAAGTTGAAGATGTCCTGCTAGGAGCAATATAACAAATCAAAGAGGTGTTGCACTAGGAATAAGATGCTGCAAAGTTAGATGCTTATAAGGGACATTACTTCTCTGAAGTTCAATACTTCATCTTCAAGATTAGAAGTTCTTCACAATCAAATTTTGAGGCTTTATTGATATTTCTTGAAATTCAAGGTTTAGATAAGTGTAGAAGTTCCTCAAAATCAAAATTTGAGAAATTTTGTTGATGTTTCCTGAAATTCAAGTTCAAATAAGTTTAGAAGTTCTTCAGAATCAATTCCTGAGGAATTCTTGATGTTTCTTGAGACTAAAAACAAGTTTAGAAATGTAAATAATAGTGAACAAAAAAAAAGAGAAGAAAAAAAACAAAAATAAAAACAAAAACAAAAGAAAGAAAGAAGGAGCTTACCTTTTAGAATCAAGATGCGTGATTGTTGATGACAAAGTAGAACAAGATGCGTGATTGTTTCTACAAAGGAGGTGAATTTGAAGGTAAAAGCCCGTCCCATAGTAAAAGTTGGATCACTGATGACAAAGCAGAACTAAGATGCCCTCGATCATTTCTACTTGGAAGGTGAATCTGACGAAAAAAGTCCAATCGTCAGTAAAAGCTGGATCGCTGATGACGAAGTAGAACAAAGATGCCTGATCGTTTCTACTAGGGTGGTGGATTTGATGGCAAAAGCTCGATCATTCTCTAGTAGAAGTTGGATCACTGCGACAGAGTTACCACTGCAAACAATTGTAAAAAAACAAAAAAGAAGAAGAAGTTCTTACCTTTAGCACCTAAAAATAAAAAAAGAAAAAGAAGAAGAAAAGAGAAAGAGAGAAGAGAGAAGAGAAGTTTTTCATACATTTCTTTTGCTTGATGAGAGAAATAAATAATTAAGGTGTGAGTCTATTTATAAGGCTAACAAATCCTTTCCTAAAAAATGGATTAGGAATGATATTTAATCATTTTTGTTATAACAAATCCAATTTCTAAAAGGATTAGGAATGATATTTAATTTTTTAAATAATAAAGAAAAGATAATCTAGTTATATTATCTTATTTTAATTTTTTTTTAAAATAAATCTTGAATTTCATTTTTGAGATAATTAAAATATTTAAATATTTTAAAATTATAAAAAATTTAGATTTTATTTCCAATTTTAAAATTAAAATTTTGGTTCAAACTCCAAGTCGAATTAACGTTCATATATAACATTGTTTTTAATCTCAAATTTAAATCGGAGTCATAAATCCAACTTTATCTCATGATTGAGGATCTTCTTTTTATCTCAAATTAAAATTGGTCATTCCAAATTCCTGTGCATTCTCAAAACAAATTAAGGCATGGTAGAAACCTCATCCTTATTTCAAATTAAAATTTGGTTATGTTTCAAATTTTATTTAAAAAAGTCAAATTTAAATTTTTATCCTCAAAATCAAATTAAATTGCAGATAAAACCATGAACTTTTCTCAAATTAATTATGTTTTGGCCATATTCCAACCCTTATTTCAAATTAAAATCAAACTCATGTACCAAATTCATATTTTGATTATTTGATATGTTGAATTGAGGAAAAAAAACTCATATTTTGACATCAAATTTATCTTTTTTCAAGATTCATTCACCCATATACGTGCATAAATTTCGAAAAAGGGACATTTTTTGAATAGGAAATTTTGAGAGCAATCACAAATTGCCACATTATTTACTAAATTAATGATGAAAAATACAAATAATTAAATTTGAGACTAGTTAAAAAATTGACATGTGTCCCAAATTAAAATTGAAAACATAATTGACCAATTCTAATGATGCCACATGTTTTCATTATGACTATTGGATCAAGTTAATTATTTTGGTCTAATTAAATATTATTTACTTGGGCTAAATTAAATTGAGGCAAAAAATAAGCTTAATTTAACTCAAGGGATAGTTGCAAATTTAGCAATTAAATTCAAAATAATTAAGTATAGAGCAACATGTTAAATAATTTACAAATATAGCAAAATTTGTCAAATTCTATCAATGATAGAAGTCTATCACCGATAGACCATGTTTCAAATATTGGTCTATTATTGATAGACCTCATAATAGTCTATCAGCGATAGTTTTGCTATATTTGCAATTTTTTTAAATGTTGCTATATCTTTAATTATTATTGTTAAAATGGCCATCCATTACAATTACCCTTAACTCAAAGGCTAAATATGACACAAATCCATGTGGTTGAGTCCATGGATCTGGTCCACGGACTAATTAGGCTCAATCCCATAAAGCCTACTACAGAACTCTATAAATAGAGAAGTTATCCTCATTTGTAAGGTGTAGGATCAAATATTGACCTATTAATATGTTCATTGTTTTGATATTTTTGGGAAGAATATGAACGAAGACTTCAATATGAACCCAATGACATTAAAATGCACTAAATTAGAGTTCAAATGAAGGAGAACGGAAAAAAAAATCAGGGGCATTATGGTAAATAATGAAAAAGTCAAAACGTTGTCGTTTTAAAGAACTCCTCACGTGTGCACCCAGTCTCGAGATCTCTGGTTTGAATCATGCTGAATTCAATTAAACTCCAAATTTTCACATGGCAGTATGACATCGTTAAAGTCTCTCTGGGCGCAGGTCCTCCTAGTCGTGTGTTTGAATCTCTCTGCCGCGAAAAATAATTTAAATTTTTTTAATTCTCCTTCGCGCCCACCTTCAGCCGCCTTCTGCGCGTGCGTCCGATGTCCATGGTTTGAATTTTTCCTAACGTGAATAATTTTTTTCTCCTTCATTTTGAGTGGCATTCTTGTAATTAATTGCCAACTCTCTGAAAAATACCTTATTTTTCGTCCAATACATGCATTTTTGGGCCTAGATATCATAGTTTTGAGCCCAATTGGTGGTTATTTGCCCCATTTTCTATAAACACCTCTAATCATCCCTAATTACACAATCAATTCACTATTCTCCCCAAAATTAATTACCCCAAATTCTCTTAAATTTCTCTCAATTTTCAGAATCTTTAACCTCATTTTCCTTTCATTATCAATTAAAATTCCAACACTCTTCATGATGGAGGGCTTAAATTCTTGAGGTAAGTGGGCTTAAGTGAATCTATTCTTTGTGAATTTCCTTTCTTTGATTTTTTTATTGTAATTAGGGTTTGATTCATCTTTAATCTTGATGTAATTTTTGTTGGAATCATCATTCTTTTGTATCAAGAAATAGATCTTTGATTCAGTTTCATTAATTCTTGTGATTTTAATTCTTGATCTTTGATTTTTGATTCAATCTTTGCTAGCAAGTTACTTAAGTATGTCAATTAGTGCAAGATCAATTGAATTACTTGTATCTACACAAAAATTCTCTTGATTCTTGATTGTATCTCACCCATTCTTGAAATTGTTTGATGCCTTATGAATTTCAATTGTTCTTAGTCAATTCTTGGAAATTAATTGTATTCTTTTTTAGTGCACACATTAATTCCCATTTAATTCAGTGGTTGCAAAATTATGAATGATCTTGTAATTTTCTTTGAAGAACAATTTAGGGGTTTAGTTAAAATTACAAGAATTAAACTAATCCTCTATGAAATTCATCTCTTTTCTTGAATTTTGATTCAAAATTCGCCCAAGATCAAGCAATTTGATCTTGTGAAAAATCTTAAACAAAAAATTCCCTCTTAATTAAGTATGATTCAACTTCCTTTACTATCTTTGATTCAATGATAAAATTAGATCAATACTTAAACCCATTCTTTTTCTCTTCTTGGAATTCAATCTTCAATTTCTCTTATTGTAAATTGTATTGCCAATCAAATTTCCTCTTTTCATTCTTGGTTACATTTTTATTCTTAATGATTTCCCCCAAATTATTTTCTATGCTTTTCTAATCTTTTTTTTTTTACTAATCTCATTCATTTCAAGCTTACATTCAAGAAAACATTTGTCCTACACTCTCTTGGGTTCGACACCCATACTTACACTATCCTACAGTAAGAGCAAAGGGTAATCTACAAATATTTTTTTTGTCACGGTGGTCTAGGTAAGCACCCTTAGTAACCACTTTAATTTCTCAACACACTTATCACGATCTTACCTACATTGCATAATTCTTTCTTTCAGGCATACAAATTCGCTTTGTCATAAGGGTTGGAAAATTTTGACTCCAGAAGGTCTAGAGAGAATTCTCCAAAGAGCTAGAAAACTCCTTAACTCCTGAAGCCGACCACCCTTGAAGATTGAAGCTCCTTTGAAGATACAAGCTTTCTTCCAAGATTCTAACTTTAAGAACATCACATGTCTCGCTTTCTCAAATCAAGCGTAACTATCCAATCGAGAGAGAATCAGAGGATCAAATTCCAGAGATGGAACCACATCGCATCAAATTAACACAAGCACAACATCAACTCAAGTTCAACTCCACGAATCAAATTTCTTCAGAAATCTCGTGCGAATAGACATTAATAAAGAGGCCTTTAATGTTGTTTCTAAATCGACATTAAAGCTAAAATGACATTAAAGGCCTTTAATAATGCTAGTAAGGATGTCGGTTTAGAAACAACATTAAATGCCATATTTCTTCTAGTGATAGCACCACTGATATACTTCTATCAGTGACATTGATAGACAGTGATATAAGTCTATCAGTGGCTATCATTGATAGAATCCAAAGTTTTGTTATAGCTTATAAATATTTTAATATATTTTGCTATTTTTAAAAATGTCCCTTTTGAAAACTAAAAAAAAAAGTTTACTTTTGTGTATAAAATTTGTTTAAAAATTAAAGTGTTTATTTATGGAAACTAAAAACTATAGTAATAAAGCCTAAGAAAACAATCTTAATTTAAGAAAAACTAATGTCCCTTTCGTTAATTATTTCATTTTTTATTTTTTTGAAGATTAAGCTTATTTTCTTTCAATTTTCTAACATGATTATATTTTTTCAAGAGCTTATTTTTACAAAAAGAAAAAGTTTTTAAAAACTATCTTATTTAGCTTTCAAAATTTTGCTTGGTTTTGAAAACTTTGGATAAAGAGGGAGAATGAAATAATGGAACGAGTCTTTATAAGCTTAATTTTCAAAATTGAAAAACCAAAAATCAAATTGTTGCTGAAGTGAGTCCAAATGATTATTAAACAAGTCCTTAAGGAAACAATAACCATTTTCAAAAATCAAAAGGTAGTGGATAGAAAGATGAGAGAGAAGGAGAGAAATAGAGTGTTGTCCGACACACTTCTCGACAAGAAGTGATCATGTTCGCTGCTGAAATGCCCCAGCTCTGCCTCAATTACCATCTTCAACCACGAACAATCAATACCCATCACCTCTCACCTAGTTACTGAAATTAACCCACCGTCACCCTAACCAATCCTTTTCAAGATCCTCTACTCATCCCATAGATTTTTCTGCTCTTCTTATTAACTTTCTACACCAACCAAATATTCCTACCCCTGTAATTCGTTTTCATATCCTTCCTTCACTTTCCACCCCTTGCTATCTGCCTCTTTATCAAAATGTCATTTTCTAAGCAGTTCCCATGTTACTGTCAAGTTGAGAAAAAAAGAATTCCCTTTGACTTTAGATAAAAAGGTCAAGATACATCATCTTTCTCATTACTGAAACTAGCCACCATAAATATTTTACCATAGTAGCTTATGCAGAAGAAATAGAATGGCTGAAGAATGCATTAAAAGCTTTGATCAATACACCAAGAAACAACCGCTTCTTTTAAGAGACTAGAGGTGAAGGCCTGTGGATGAGCAAAACTCAAAATAAGAGAGGACATCTAGCAGAAATCTTTAAAGTTGATGATAAAGACAGAATAGTTGAGCTGGTTGGAAAGCTTTTCTGAATTTACTGTCTTTCAAATCACCAATAGAAGTTGGAGCTTCAAACATTGGACAGTCAAGCAAGGATTCATATTACTCTTCGACCTCGGACTCAACAGTAGACATCAAGCAAAACCATCGAACATATGTTGAGGTGATTTCTTCCGATAACTCTAGTTATGCTAGCTCATCTGAAAGTGTATACTCTAAAGATTTTTCATCTGATAATAGCAAAAAATTAAGAAAAGCTAAGGAACTGGAAACAAGTATCAAGTGGAAGAACACTGTTGTAATGACAAGGCGCCTCTTCCACGATGATTGGGAGAAAATAACAGAGAAGCTCTAGAGATAGATTGAGTCAAAATTCCGATATCAACCTTTCCAGGAAGAAAAGGCTCTATTATTTATAAATGACAAAGAACAAATGAAGCTCTTGTGCAACAATAAGGGATGGTCAACAGTTGGTAAATTCTTTGTAAAGTTTGAATTATGGTCAGATGAAATGCATGCACACCCCACCATGGTCCCTAGTTATGGCAGATGGATGACATTTAGAGGTCTACCTCTCCCTGCATGGAATATGAGCTCCTTCAAACAAATTGGTGACGCTTGTGAAGGTTTGGTGGAAGTATCAAAGGCCACATGGAGGAAAACCAATCTTATTGACATCAGATTGAAAGTTAAAGAAAACTATTCTGGTTCTATTCCAGCCTTGATATGTGTCAAAGATGAGAAAGGGACTAATCATGTGGTGGAAACAATCTCCTCTACAGAAGGAAGATGGTTCAAAGAAAGACATGCCAGCACCCATGGAACCTTTACCAATAAGGCAGCAAGAAACTTTGATGAATATGATCTTAAGGAAGAGATTTACAATATGAAGGGTTACTTAGCCTATCCGCTAAAAGCAACGAACAATAAAGAGCAAACTCCGATCAGAAAAAATGCAAGCATAAAAGAAGGCAGAGCAATTCAAATTTTTAAAGAACGGGAAACAAGGCTATCATAATTTCTGATAACTCTAATGGTGGCAGACAATTGGAAAGCATGCTCAAATTAGTCATCACAAGTAATATGGATAAAGGAAAGGGCTTAATGTTATATAAGGATCAACAGACTCATCCTTCAAACCTTTACCAGAAAAGGAAAGTCTTATTCACATCTCCCAAAAATAAAACTTTCTTCTACAATCCTGATAGTGCTCCTGCCAAACCCATAAGTATTCAAAGTCCAATTGCCAACCATAACATCACTTCATCGGCTGAGAGTCCTCCTAAGCCTATACAAATCAGTCCTTCCATTTATAGAAATGCTCAGAGAAGAAAGAAAAGTCCTAAACATATCTATAGGGCTAAATCAAAGCTTCTAGAGGATACAAAAGCAAAATTCGAAGAGAAGCAAAAGATAATACAACATGACATACATTCTGAAGGGATAAACCTAACGGTGGGCATTGGCAACATTTCTCCCATTTCAAATGACATGGATAATGAATTTATTTCAAGCCCTGGCTCTATTATGGAAACACCTGATCAACAATCCCCTTCACAATATGATATAATCAGGGATAACCTGGAAGTACTTGTCAACAAAGGGGAATAGGATGTCAAAGAAGAGAAGTGGTTGGGAAAAAACGACATCAATGAAATGATTTTCAGAAGAAATTAGTCACTTGGCTCAAGAACAATAACCTGATACTGATACCAAACCTAGGCAATTATCCAAGCTCTTTGAGAGCAAAAACTCTAATGAAAAAAATGATGAACATGGTATAGAACCATCAAGGACAAATAGTTCCTCATGAAAATCTTAGCTTGGAATGTATGAGGTATTGACTCTTTCCAAGAAAGAGCCCAAATAAAACATGTTTTTTTTTATTATGCTCTTGAATTTGTTTGCTTATCTAAAACTAAATTGCTGAATATTAATAAAAACTTGGTGAAGTCTATATGGAGCTCTATCAGCATCAACTACATATTTAAACAGGCCATTGGTAGATAGGGTGGTATTCTGTTAATGTGGGACGATTTGAAGCATCAACTTATCAATTCTGTTATAGGAGAATTCATAATCTCTACAAATTTTGTTGAGCTAGATGGTTACAACTGGTGGATAACCTCTATGTATGGCCCTATAAATAAAAAAAGAAGGAAGTTATTTTGGCAAGAGCTAAGAAATCTTGTTTCTACTTGTGGATCAAATTGGCTTCTGGCTGGGAATTTCAATGTTATTAGATGGAGTAATGAAACTTCATCAAACACCCCTCAAAATACTGCATGGCAAAATTCAATTCTTTCATCTTTAACCTTGGCTTGTTTGATCCTCCTTTGACAAATGGTTTATATATCTAGTCTAACCTTAGAGACTCCTTATTGCTATCCAGGCTTGACAGATTTCTGTACACTCCATCTTGGGAGTCTAGATTTTCAAATCTTTGTAGTAAGCTTCTAACAAGAGCTACTTTCGATCATTTTCCAATTATTTTGGAATCAGATAATCTGAAATGGGGACAGGTTCCCTTTAGATTCAATAATTTCTTTCTAGAAGAGAAAGACCTCCTAAGCAAAGTGACAAAATGGTTGCAAGATACAACTTAAGAAGGTTATCCTGGATATGCTTTTATGAGGAGGTTAAGACAACTATCGAGTTTTGTTAAAAGTTGGCAGTTAGAGCTAAAGATTGTTAACAAAAGAAACTTGGAATTCATAAAATCTGAAATAGATAAAATTGACATGATGGAAGCACAAAATGCTATGACAGAGATTGATAATAATAGAAAGAAATCTCTAAAGACAAACCTTGCAGACCTCATCTTTAAATAAGCTCAATATTGGGCTCAAAGAGTAAAACAAGTTTGGCTGAAGGAGGGTGATGAAGATTCAAAATTCTTCCATAAAGTTTGCAATGCCAGAAAAAAGAGAAACCAAATTTCAAATATCTTTAATGAAAGCGGCTCTTGCTGTAATACCAATTTTGAGATAGAGAGGATTTTTGTTGAACACTACAGCTCCATATACTCATCAAGTACTTTCACACTTTTGGTCATTAAGAATCTCCACTAGCATCCTATAGAAGCTTCTTAAGCCTCATCCCCTATTGCCCCTTTCACTATGGTAGAAATCAGAGTTTATTTTCTCTTTTGAAAGCAATAAAGCTCCAGGGCTTGATGGATTTACAATCAATTTTTTTCAAAAAATTTTGGAACATTTTTAAGCCAAATATATTAGAAATGTTTTAGGATCTTTTAGAAATGGCGTGGTCAATCGGAACATGAATGAAACTTACATCTCCTTTATTGCCAAGAAAGATAAATGTAGGTTGGCTTCAGATTATAGACCAATCAGTCTCACTACATCTTTATACAAGATCCTTGCAAAATCACTAGCTACTAGACTGAAGCCTCTTCTTCCATACACTATCTCCAACCAACAAATGGCTTTCATCAATGGTAGACAAATCATTGATGCAATCCTAATTGCAAATGAACCTGTAGACTATTGGAAGACAAAAAAGATAAAAGGCTTGATTTTCAAACTGCATATTGAAAAAGCCTTTGACAAGATCAACTGGAATTTCATATATTATAACTTGAAGAAGAAGCATTTCCCTGATAAATGGAGGAAATGGATACATTCCTGTATATCTTTAGTTCAATCCTCCATTCTGATTAATGGCAAACCTAGGGGGAGAATCTCTCCAAACAGAGGAATCAGACTAGGAGATCCTATATCTCCTTTCATTTTTGTGTTAGCTATAGATTATCTCAGCAGAATTCTCCAACATCTTGAGCAGAAAAAGCAAATCACAGGTATCTTAATCAAAGATATAAATCTAACACACCTCCTCTTTGCAGATGATATAATACTTTTTGTTGAAGATAGTGATGAAAATATTAGAAATCTCCAGTTTGCTATTCACCTTTTTGAGAAGGCAACTGATTTAAATATCAATCTAAAAAAGTTTACCATCTCTTCGATTAATGTCTCAAAAGAGAGATCATATCAACTTGCAGCTAGTTGGGGCATAAAGACGAATTTTCTCCCCATTCCATACTTGGGGATGCCTCTTGGGGGCAATCCTAAATCAAAGTCTTTTTGGGACAATATAACAAAGAAGATCAAGAAAAAGTTGAACAACTGAAAATACTCTTTCATCTCGAAAGGAGGAAAAATTACTCTCATCAATTCTTCACTTGCCAATCTACCTACATATCAACTCTCGGTATTAAAAGCTCCAACACATGTATATAAAACCATTGAAAAATATTGGAGGAACTTTCTCTGAATTTATAAATCACCAAATTGGAGACACCATCCGTCGGAAACCTTTCTATACTCTAGAATGAGACTGATATGTGAGAACCAATTAGGATGGGAAAAGGTTTAGAGATATTTGAGAGAATTTTTTTTTCTTTTTGCAGAGAGAAAAACTCTCGGCTTTTTTCTTGGTAAATTTGGTTGAAAAAACTGTTTTTTTTTTTTGATATTTATAACTCTTTTTCCTTTTTGGAATAAGAAAAGGAGTAGAAGAGAATCATGAGATTCTATTGTTAAATCCACTAATTAATTAACAATTAATCAATTAGTTAATAATTAACTAAATCATATTTAATTAATTTTTCATTCAAATCTTAT
>JBBPDI010000003.1:13582476-13617383 GCA_037974545.1 Cucumis variabilis
TATCAAACTTGTTATTTAACATATTCTACAAAGATTCTTTATTATCTAATTAGTTGAGTTTAATTTTTATTTGTTAAAAAGTTTAATTAAACCCTATTCACCCCCCCTCTAGGGTTGCCATACCGATCCAACAAGAATATGCGAAAAGATAGCATTCATGGGACATCGATGGTATCTTCCAGACAATCATGTTTGGCATAGAAGTAGACTCCATGATGGAAAGGTAGAGCGTAAATCACCTCCAGTTGTAATGAATGGCGAAGAAATATTGGAACAACTAGATTCTTTGGAGTTTCTAGTAATGAGTAAGCATTCTTCGTTAAAAGATAAAAGAAAAAAGAGTTCTTAATTGGACTAAGAAAAGTATTTTTTTCGATCTTTCTTATTGGCCAATACTACTTATTCGTCACAAACTTGATGTAATGCACATTGAAAAGAATGTTTATGATAATTTGGTCTATATGTTGTTGAATATTTAAGGAAAAACAAAAGATACCACGAATGCCGGATTAGATTTACAAGATTTAAAAATAAGAAAGGATTTACATTTGGTAGAAGTGGATAACCGATTGGTGAAACCACATGCGAGCTATACATTGACTAGCAGCGATCGGATTGAGTTCTGTAAGTTCTTGAAAGCAGTTAAATTTCCCGATGGATTCATTTCTAATATTTCACGATGTGTGAATACAAACGAGGGAAAAATATCAGGTCTCAAAATGCACGATTGTCATGTACTGCTACACTGATTTTTTCCAATCGATGTGAGGGCATTCTTACCAAAAAATATGTACACTGCAATTACTGAACTGTGCAATTTTTTTCGTGATTTGTGCATCATGATGATAATAATAAGTGATTTGGATAAATTGCATTCAGATATTATAATTATATTGTGCAAATTGGAAAGAATATTTCCACCTGCTTTTTTCAGCGTCATGATACACCTTGCAGTTCACTTACCATATTAAACGAAGGTTACTGGTCCAGTTTCTTACAAATGGATGTATCCTATTGAAAGAAGTCCACACATTAAAACAATATGTTCGTAATAAAGCACGTCCTAAGGGGTCTATTGCAGAAGGATATCTTATGAACGGATCAAGTACTTTCTGTTCACGCTATTTGAAGGGGATTGAGATCCAATTCACTAGAGATGATCGAAATGATGATAGCATTGAAGAGGATGAGGTCATTGGTGAGTATAAAGTATTCGTTCAGAAAGTACGACCATTGGGAGTATCATGTTTATGAAGTATATCGCAAGAAGAGAAACGACTCTTTCATTGGTACATCCTCAGCAATGTAGATAAAATAGCTGAATACTGAGGTACACATTTTTATACATATTTTAGGGTTTTATACCTCACTGACACATAAACTCACAATTGTGAACTTTAAAAAACACTTTCTTTTGATACGTCGTTGGGGTAAAAGCTTTTCTGAACTGTTTAAAAGACACCAACGAGCATTTGTCGATTGGTTCAAAGCTCAGTTATTTTGAGTGAATGACTTTGAGCATTTCTACTTTATACATATAAGTACTTTTATGCTAAACCAAATTTCAGGTTATGGCAGAAATGCATGACAATTCAAACATTTCTCAAGATTTATTTTCACTCGCAATGGGACCATCACTTGATGTTTGCTCTTATAGTAGATGAATTGTCAATGGCGTACGATTTTAGACGTTGAAGCATGATTCTTGATGCACAACATAAAACAGTGGAGTCCTGATAATCGGAGAAGGGAGTAGAGGCAGTGCGAACAATAATTTTTATGGTGTTTTGGACGAAGTGTTGCACGTTCAATATCCATTTGGACGATGCGATGGTTATTCAAGTGTTGATGGTTTGACACAGACAAAAATAAAAATCATAGGATGTACGAAGAACTAGGCTACAAGTCAATAAACACGTCCTGTTTTTTGTTCACTGAGGAACCCGTGATTCTCGCAGCCCAAGCACATCAAGTGTTCTACCTTGAGGATCCTAAAAATGGTATCAATTGAAAAATTGTTCAAGTGGTGTAAAATAAACGTGTATAGGATGTAGCAAAAGTGGAAGATATCAAGAATGATCAACTTAATGTAATAGAAATCATCGTTGAACATCGGATGGAAGAACACATCATTAAGGATGACACTCTGTGTAGGACTGAAGTTGATTTACAATAGTGGAAAGACCAAAT
This sequence comes from Cucumis variabilis, assembly GCA_037974545.1. Classification (NCBI taxonomy): domain Eukaryota; kingdom Viridiplantae; phylum Streptophyta; class Magnoliopsida; order Cucurbitales; family Cucurbitaceae; genus Cucumis; species Cucumis variabilis. The sequence goes on from JBBPDI010000003.1 coordinate 13,584,667, forward strand.
GTTTGTCATGTCATGAAAAATTTCATAAACGATGAAGATGACGAAAAATCATCATATCAAAGCGAGTCGTGCGATGATGAATAACAATGTTTTTTTGACATATACACACATTTAATCATTTTTCTATACATTAATTATGTTGTGATACTCACGTTTATTTGTTTAATGTTTTGTTGACTTTTATGTCTGTAGATATGGAGTCTAACTTTCTGAGTAATTCGCATGAGGAAGATTATTTCCTTAATCTTGACGCGTTGGATAACGTGGGTGGCTCGTCATCAGTAGGTGATACTTCAGGTTTGTAATAATCAGCATATTTAATACAATTTCTCTCACATTTGATCATGTCTTTAAGTTATATGCTTGTTGTATATAATCACAATATCATTTTCAGTAGATCCCTCTCATTCGACTCCCACTGTGAGGAGAGTACGACGACGTTCTAAAAACATAGATGTTGAGCGATACGTACAGCAAAATGGGAGAATTTCCATTTCCATCCCTCTTAGATGGGATAGGCCTGTCTCGGCACACGCCCCTCGTTTTAGTCGCACGATTGGTGTGCTAACACGAGACACGTTTTCTATTTAGGCCTTGAAGTGGGCAGATGTACCATCGGAGTGTATCGAGGTCGTCAAGGGCGGCCTAACGGTAAGTCTATAAATTAATAAATATTTATGTATGTTCCTATTTCCTTATAAAAGCTTTACTGACTTTAAATCTATCTTTTTTGTAGCAATTTTTTGTGTATGATCTTAATGATCCAGCACTAAATCGGTTTGTTGAGCATCAAATTCTCACTATGTGGAAGGAATTAAGGGCAAGTAATCATCTCCATTTTAAGAAATTTAGTGACCCAGAACAAGCACGAACAAATCTACCCTCGAGATTGGTCAATCGGGTGGAAGATTGGCACTTTCTATGTGACCATTACATCACTCAACAGTTTCAGGTAATTATTTATATACTTTTATGTTGCAATATTTCATTTATTTAAAAGTATAATATTTTTATCATCGTCATTTTTGGAATGTAAGAGCAATCAAATATGTGTAAGGTTTTAGAACGCGACAGCCTTACAACCATAGAAGCGGCGCAAAGTCGTTTGTTCAGAGACAAGTAGAGCTTACTGAACTGCACGATCATCCTGTAGATCTTGTCGAGTTATTCAAAGAAATACATGCCAGTGTAATGGTGAGTTCATTTCACCAGCTACAGAGGACGCTTTCGTAAGTTTTAGAAAACTTTATGTTTAGTTATACTTTTAATTATTTTATGTTTTTAAGTTTGATAATCTCTCAAACTTACAAGCTTGTGTTGTGCAGAATCAGATGGTCTATCTGAAGTCTCAGCCCGTTCCAGACAGTTCTAAACCACTAAGTGAGAATGAGATATGCGAGACAGTTTTGGATAGACGATCGGGCTACTCAAAAAGTCTTGGTTGGGGCCCAAAACCCAAGTCTAGGACTGTCGCTTCATCTTCTTCCTCTAGTGTGTATGACTACCAGGCACACATAGTAGAGGTTAGCGAACTCAGAGCGAGCCTTGACAACACTAACTGAATGCTTCAAGAACAACGCTTGAGGGAGGAGGAGCGAGATCGACAAATGGTGGACCATGCACGACAAATGGAAGAGATGAAGAAGATGCTCGAGGAGATAAGTCAGGCATAGAGAGGCCCATTATCACTTGGGTATGCACTTTTCAATATTTAATTTATTTAACTTTCCATATGTGTTATTCTAATAATACTTTCATGTTATTTATAGGTTTGGCATCCATTGCACTATAGCATTAGACTTTAAGTTTTTTTTTTAATGTTATATTTTGAATTATGTAATTAAGTTTTTGTATCGAACATATTTAATTTATCATTTGATTTCATAATGAATAATATTTTCTTTTCAATTAGTTTACTATAAATTTTATTACATCGGGTAAGCCAATGAATAAATAATAATAATAAAATTAAAAAACAAAAACACCAAAAAATAATAAAAACCCTTTTGCGACGTAGACGTCGCGGAAAGCTTATGCGATGTCGACGTTGCAAAAGCCTTTTGTGAGGTGAACGTCGTAGAAGAGTTATGCAACGTATTGGGACCATACGTGAGGGAAAGTTTCTGTGATGTAGGAGCAAGTTGCATCGCGGAAAGTATCCCCGACAAACTTTGCACGATGTGGCTGCCGACATCGTATACGACGTCACAATAGCTTTTTGCGATGTTGTTTGGGGTTTTCAGTGATGTTTCTGTGCGTTGGGGAAGACCGAGTTTATTATAGTGACAAGCGCGGTAGCCCCATTGTGAGGTTAGCACACAGTGCATGCCCCACCTCAGTTAGGTAGCACATGGCAGGCCCTAGACCATGAGTGTGCAACCAGCCTCATTCACCATGTCAATGGGCACCATTAGGCTGTTTTCGAGCTATTTTAGTATGTCTTGATATTCTTGGAAAACTTAAAAGACATTTTGGATATTTTCATGTTCAAGGAATTAATTAAGGATAAAATATGAATTTTTCAAGATAAGAAGGATTAAGAGGATTTTTCGGCCAAAGATCTGTACAAGTATTGTGAGTAACATCATGTTCCAATCATTATTTATCAGGAATGGTATATTGTTATACCTTAAAGAAGGAGGGTGAGCTACCCATCAACTGTTACGTCTTTGGACGAAGGGGTAAATACTGTCCATGACTATGGACGTCTGTCTTCGAAAAGCTTGCAAATGTTTGAAATTTCATGTTATGACTGTTTACTAATAAATGCATTTAAGCTTCGGTTTTATACTAAAATGGTTATGAAAATCTATTTTATAAAATCTTTACTCACTAAATCTTTCGACTTATCCTTTAAAATATGTTTTCCTCCTTTCCAGGTACAGATTGTAGGTCTCTGTATGTTGAACTTACTGCTGCCAGACCAACTTAGTTTTCATTATACAAGGACATTGTTTTGTTTTAAAATATTAATGTGATTGTTCAAATACTTATATCTTCATATTTTGTTCATCTTCCATGATAAATTTTATAAAGATTTCATATGGGCTACACTATGGATTTCAAACTATAAATTAGATGTTTATTTAAATAAAAGACTTCTGCTGTTTAAAAAAATGTTTTGTAAGTGTTTATGTCATGTGTCAGTTGAGTTGTTCCAAAGGCGAACGACTTTGACTAGCATCACGCCACATCTTGGACCGTGCAAGCAGATGCTCGGGATGAGGTGTGACAAATTATATATATAAATAATCATAATTCTACCAACACCCAAATCTACTAATTAATTAAATATTCACCCAAAAAAATATTTAATTAATTCCAATTTTAACAAAACAAAATAATTTTCATTCAAATAACTCAAGTTAACACTCAATAAACTCAAACATAATTAAATAAAATTAGAAATTACCTTAATTTTGGGGCCTTACAATTAAAGTGTCACTCATACACTTTAAAGTTGAATGTCACTATTGGCCATTTCAAAGTTCTTTAGAGAGTTAAAGTTAAAGAGTTTGAAAGTCAATATTAGCCATTTTGAAGTTTTTTAAAGTTAAAGTATTGTTTATGTGCGACTCGTTAGCTTTACGCGGGGACACTTTCTTTGATGCCTTCATAGAGGTTCTCATCTTCGTTTGCAATAGAATGTTCCATTAAGATTCCTCTTGACTACTCATTGAAAGATACACTGATCCTAGGCAGGTTCAAGCAATCATAAATTACTTTGATACCTTATACCCTTTCACGTGATCTTCAACTGAACATACGATTCATCAGGGTCAAAAGCTTTTCCTAAAATCAAAGTAAAAATGTATCCTAATACTTGAAAAATTAATTCCTCGACAACGATGCCAAAAACTTGGTTGGTTTGGTTTGTATGAACTGGTGTTTTCCAATTCGATTCGAACTTAGACTCAACGTTGTTTTAATGCATAATTAATTTTATGTGATAAATCATTGGTCATGATTACTGTATGGGAAGTACTCACTATATATCTCTTTATCGTGTAGCTACTAAGTCCTCATTGAGTATAAGTTTTTCTACTACTTGCCGAAGTATAAGCGAAGCAACAAGTTTATCTATATGATCCAAAGTTGAACACAAGGAATTGATATCAAAATTTTAGTTCTAAAGTTTACTAATCAATTAGACGGTATAAAAGAATTAATTAAATAGTATAACACTACAACAAATAGGACCTTTAATAGCCCATGAAGATAGCCCATTTTAAATTGGAGAAAAAAAAAGGGAAATCCCATGCAATTTTCATCTTTCTCTTTTCCCCTCACACATGACTGCCAGAATACCCAACCTCTCAAACGATTTGTTCTTCCCAATTTTCATGCTTTATTTTCTTCTTCCTACTTTTCATCTCCTTCTTTCCCCTCTCATAACTCCCCTCTCACGATTGTCGGCATCTTTTTTGAGTGCAACGATACCTATCATGTTTTTTCCAGAGTAACGACGATTTCTCATCTCAAACAACGACAATGATGAGTTCTTATCGATATTCAATGATGACGGTGTCTGGTCTCTCATGATGATTTCTCATCTCTATCCATCGTCTCTGCTTGTGGTTGCTTTGTTCGTCAGATTGACCCGAGGGAAGGAATAAGCAGTTTCTGTTCTTTTTCTTTGAAGTCTCTCTGTTCATTGTCTCTGTTAACTCACTGTCATCCACATGGGTAAGGTTGAACTTGATTTTTTTATTGTAATTTAGATATGGTTTGTGCTTGAGAGATGATGCTATTACCTTTTGTTGGAGGGGGGGGATATGGAAACTTATTGTTTTGTTTTTTTGAATTTTCATCTTCTGTTGATCAATGAAGGATGGCTATTTTTTATTTTCATTTTTTTGCTTTTGGTGGGTTCTTTTGGAATTTCTTTATCTCTTCTAAAGTGATTGATGATTTGCTTCCTTTTTTTTGGCACATCGATTGAATGTCTTTTACTACCCTTTTTTATATGTCTTCTTTGATTGAAGCTTACTTGCTCTTGTTGTTGATGTGATGTTGAAGTGATACATTTTGTAATGTTCTACTTAATTGTTGTGGAGTAGTTAGAGAATCCGTGCTTAATTTTATTGCCTTTAGGGTCTTGAAATGGTGATTTCTTAACTTAAGTACTTATGTATTTGATATTGTGACTTGATGCTCAGTTAAAGGCTTCCAAATTGAAAATTAACATCTTTGTTTGGGATCATCCATTCTTCTCAAATTATTTTGGGTTATTTGAATATAGCTCACTAGTATAGAAGTATATCATTCACTAAGAGGTTATACGTTTAAATCCTACCACCTTGCACAAATTATTCTATATAAACTTAAAAAAGATACAAATTAATCTACCTAATCAGAATCACACACTCAGATCCACCCCCTGGACAATGAGTTGGGAAGTGTCCTTTTAGAAGGAAATTCCTTAAAATTTATATGTATTCTTTTGAGAGTTAATAGAGGGAGAGCAAAGAGTGGGAGATGGTAAAGGGAGGAAGAAAGCATCAATGAAAGTGAGTAACAGTGTACAAGAGTTTGTCTGGTTAGTTGGCGCTTCAAAAACGTGAAATGTCTAATTTATTAAAGAAAAAGTTTAGACTAAATTTTTTTTCATAAGTAGGCAAAATTTCTTTGCTTGACATGTCTCTTGGAGGGTGGATTAATAGCTACAATGTCATCTAGTGACCTTTTCTTTTTGGTGTTTGTTGTATGTAAATGTGAGAATAAGGAATTTAACTAAGTTTGAGAAATATAGCATTTTTTTTTTCATTAACTTGAAGAGTTTTGCAATTGCTCCATGTTTAATTTGTCCCTTAAGGCTTTTGATCTCAAAGTGTAACGTCCGAGATTAAGAGGGAGGCATGAATGAATTGATATCAAATCTGAATGAGAGGGATCCTGAGGACATGAAAGTAATGTTAAGAAAGACTTAAAAGAATTAAAAGCTAATACCTATACCAATAAGGTGCACCTTCCTTTTCGATGGCTCAATCATAGGAACTCTAAAGTTAAGCGTGCTTAGCTTGAAGCAATTCTATATTGGGTGACCTCCTGGAAATATTTCTAGGATGCATGTAAATTAGGACAAAACATTTTGAAAGGACTCGTGTTAGTTTGTGGGGAGAACTTTCGCTCTAATAAGCCTTTAAGGATAGTAAGGAAGATGTTGTTAGGTCGCAAGAGAATGTCAGAGATCCAAATTCCAAATCCTGGTCCAAATCTTGGGCCTGAGGTGTTACAAAAAGTTTCTTTCTTGAGATTTTGCATTGTTTCCTTATAAGCTATTGGAGCCCCTTCCTATGATTATTATTAGTTATATATTCCTTAATGTTGATTTGAATGCCTTTTGAGATTTATAGTATACTTAGAGGGAAAATTTTCATTCATAAGTACTAGGCAAAAGTTCTTTGGTTGGCGTGTCTTTAGGAGGGTGGAGTAATAGCTACAATGTCATCTAGTGATCTTTCCTTTTTTGTGTTTGTTGTATGTAAATGTGAGAATAATGAATTTATTTAAGTTTGAGAAATTTAGCAATTTGTTTTTTTTCAATAAGTTGAAGAGTTTTGCAATTGTTCCATGTTTAGTTTGTCCCTTAGGGCTTTTAGTCCCAATGTTTATTTCTTGAGATTTTTCATTCTTTCTTTATAAGCTATTGCAGCCCTCTTCCTGTAATTATTATTAGTTATATATGTTTTAATGTTGTTTTCAATGCATTTTGAGATTTATTATTGAACTGGAATTTTCTTTTGTTATTGCAATATGTATTTAGCAAGAAATTTTAGTATATTACACAAGTTTTTTTTAGGGATTTATATTTAGTTTTGTGGAGAATTTGTGTGTGATTTCATATGTAATATAGAAGTGTTGGATATGATGTTCTTTATTGTAATGTTCTATGGAAGTGTGTTGTTAAATTTTAGGTAACTTTGTATTCAATTTTATGGTAGAGTATATTGTTTGTGTCCTTTTTATATTTTAGGTTTGGCTTCTGTGTATTTATAGGTGAAAGAGATATTATTGGCTAGCCATGAAGACAACAAACGCTTCCTAGATCCCACCCAAATTAAGTAATATGTATCAAATTTTTCTAACCTTAATTACTAGTTTGACAACAATAGGAAAATAGTTTATTCATTTTTGTTGCTGAAATTTTAGTTGTTTTGTCCTTTATTGTGGATTTGTATGAACTTCATATTAGTTAATTTGAACCTCTTTATCTTCTAAACTTGTTATCTTTAAATAAAATTTATTGGTATTAAGGGAGTGAATACATAACAAAAATACTAGATCAGTTGTGGGCAAAACAATTAGTATTCAAAGGCTTTGGTTTATAAGGATGAAGTGCAAATGTTTCCCTCTTTCCTTTTCTGTTTTCCTTTTTCCTGTTTTCCGTTTTCCTTTTCTTCAATGCTTCTTCTTAAATTTTTTGATATCAGAAAGGATTTGTTTTATTACATATATATACATACATGAAATGTATCTTTGCTTTCTTTTATTAGGTTTGCAAAGTTACACCTATTCTAGGAGAAATTAAACCGATATTGTGCTTAAGGGTGTGGTATGTTTTTCCTCATTTTCTTGATTTGCATTGCTTTCTGGTTTCTATAGTAACCATATAGATTTTTTTCAATTAATTGGTATGACAATTACCCTTTTGAGATTAGGTGCTTGTGAGATCAAAGTGGAAAGATGTAGCCATAAAGGTAGTTAGGAATGAGGCATCAAACATAATCAAAACCTCCTAGTTATTAGCATTCATTCTAAGGTCTATGGATATCAATCAAGAATGAGTTTAACGAGAAAACTTAGATAGAATAACAAGCAAACCAATTCACAAAATCTTTTAAAGCCACTGGTATAAAACAATAAACCTTCTTCTACCGATGACATTGTGAACATGAGATTGTATAAACAAACAAATATATGTCCTATGCCTAGTTTAAGCCTTGTTTGGTTTGGTTTCTTTTGCTTACGGTTGGGAATCTCACTATGACTTCTCTTTGAGGTTTAATAATAATATAACATGGCCATGCCATGTTGTGGTCTCTATTATTTCTTGTAAAGAAGTGGTCTTTTTGCTCTCTATTTTCGTTTCTTCCTTGACTTCCTTTGATATTTTCTTTTCTCAAGTAGCGTTTGTTGACCAAGTCATTAACGATTGAACTGGTCATCCAATTAAGATAACCAACATCTCGAGAATGTTCAACAAAGATTGGGTACATTTAAATCGATATGAAAGTAACTAACCATTAATATTGAGTTAACCTTTAATGCATATTTAACTAAATTAACTTTATTTAGTAGTGCTACTACTTAGTATATAGAAGGAGCATGGAATTTTCTACAAGAAGTGAAAGATAAAAAAGCCAAATGCAAATACATTTTTGTGTCCATGCAAAGACTCTAGAAACATGGGACATTGTGATTTTCAGATCATATATGAGCACTTGGTCATTAGAGGAATGAACCCTACATATAAAGTTTGCTTCCATATAGTATATTTGGTTTCATTATATAAATCTTGTTTTGTAGGAAAAAAGTAGTTAAGATCCAGCTTCGGTCATAAGGTTTACATTATGGACTAAAGCGTACAAAAGAAAGGATGGACAACCAGTGAATGCACAAGTTGCTGAGACACTCGTATTTTTTCTTAAGGGTTTGAAAAAGTTTATAACTTGACATATTATACTTTGTTGGAGTAGTTACATTGAAGGGTTGAATACTAAGTTTGTTTGAGTTCAGTGGGGGGGATGAGTGGTTGAGATGAAGTCTTCATGCGTTGGATGTTTCTTGTTGCTCTTGTTGAATGTTTTTAATTACATATGTGTGTAGAGTATGTGAAAGTAAGATGGCTTGAGATTAAGTCTTCATGCATAGGATGTACTCTCTTGTTGCTCTTGTTGAATGTTTTTAATTACATATGTGTAGAGTATGCAAAAGTAAGATGGTCTGGGATTAAGTCTTTATGCATTGGATGTACTCTCTTGTTGCTCTTGTTGAATGTTTTTAGTTACATATGTGTAGAGTATGTGAAAGTAAGATATCCTGAGATTAAGTCTTTATGCATTGGATATCTCTTGTTTCTTTTGTTGAATGTTTTTAATTACATATGTGTAAAGTATGTGAAATTGAGATGGCGTTAGACAATCTTCTTTCTCTTTGAAAGTGGTTAACATATTATACTTTGTTGGAGTAGTGACGTTGAAGGGTAGAATACTAAGTTTGTTTGAGATCGGTAGGAGGGAGAGTTGAGATGAAGTCTACATCAATTGGATGTTTCTTGTTGGATGTTTCATGTTGGTCTTGTTGAATGTTTTTAATTACATATGTGAAGAGTATGTGAAAGTAAGATGACATTAGACTTTACAATCTTCTTTCTCTTTCAAAGTGGTTGGGATATTGTACTTTGTTGGTTTGCTTGTTGGAAGTTTTTTATTGCTCTAGAATATTGTGATTATTATCTTTTGTCGCTAGGAACACATTGAACAAACTGAGGTTGAGGTGACAGTTTCAACAACTAACGTGGTTAATTATGCCTTGAGTAAAGTTCTTGGCCCTGATCATGGTCATGTAAGAGGATTTGGGTTTGGTGTGATTCGTTCAAAACTATCTCTTTTGTCTCAACAAGATAACAAGTATAAGGTTCTTGAAAAAGAATATTTGAAGATGAAGGGGGAAATGTAGAAATGAAAGCAATGAAAGATGAAATGATAGAAATGAAATCACTTATGCCATGTTATTTAAAGAAACGGGTATTTTTTTTTCTTTTACTACCTTACATTCTTTTTTTCCTGTTAGTAGTTAACTATATTTTTGGTTTCATATAAGATTATCATAGGTCGAACCAAGTGAGCAACTTTCAAGTGGTACTGGAAGTGTTCTTAAGAAAAAAATATTCCCCCAACTTGTCCAATGTCTTCTCCATCGGTAAATTTATTTGTAATAGGATGAAAGTTGTTTATGATGTCATTATTTTCTTATTTTAGTATCTCATATTTACTTTTTGACAGAGTATCAATAACAACAATCAAATTAAGTGTAAGTTATTAGATTGGTATAACTCAAGAGAGATTGTTGCAGAAGGAAGACGATCCTCTAATGATCCAGTTGCTCTGGTTCATCATGTTCCTATTGGTCCACAAGCAGTTAGAGTATGAGTTGATGTTGCAAAGAAACTGAATGCATATTTGTGGAGGCCAACATCAGAAATGACATGTATTAAAGAAGCTTTGGAAAGTACAGTTGCATGGCCATGAGATAAAGTGACCATTGGTATGTTATCTAATTCTAATCTTTTTTGTCTATATTTGTTAAACACTTTTCATACTTGTTTAATTAATATCCACTATTATTGGTGTCTACATAATCATACATTGATATATGTTTTATAAATTTTTTTTGTAGGTGAATGAAATGAGTGTCTTAACCAAAGGAAAAAAAGAACCAACAATATAATGACAGTTGTGAATTTTGTTTATATTGTGAGGGTTAATTTGTGTTGTTTGTACATTTACAAAGTACTTTATTTATCTTCGTATCATTTAGACCGCAACTTTGTTTAAGTAAATTATTGAATACTTTATTTTGTAATTCAAATACATTATAAATGAAAGTTATTAGAATTCATTGTGCTATGAAGTATTTGTGTGTAGATTTAACTAAAGTTGAGTCCTTAAACTAAAATTTATCAAAAGCTAATTAATTTAAAAATTGTTTTAGAAAAACAAGATACCTCTTTCATAGTCACAAGTTAATCCTATAAAAAGATTTATATAGCAAAAAAATGATATGCTATCAAAAAGGTTATTGTAATTTTTATAATAATTGGAAACAATACAATAACATTATTTTAGCTTAATATTGAAGCGGTAAATGCTATATTAGAGCTTAATATTACAGTTGTAACTACTATATTATAGCTTAATATTATAGCTCTAAATAATATATTATGGCTTAATATTACCGCTATAAATACTATATTATACCTTAATATTACATCAATAAATACTATATTATAGCTTAATATTATGGTTATAAATACTATATTATAGCTTATAATTACAACGATAAATACTATATTATAGCGTTTCAAAAATGCTATTATATGTTAAAGATAACACATTATTTAAGCTATATAAACTTATTATAGTTTTATAAAAAAAGGCTATCAAATATTTTTATAGCAATGTATATAAGCTATATCTTCATACCCTATAATAGGACTCATTATAGCTTCGAAAAAAATGCTATAAAAATCCTCATACTTTTAACAACAAAGGCTGTCAGGACTTTCAAAAAAGGCTATAAGAAGTCTTTTATCACATTTTTCATTAGCTATTGTATATGTTATTTTTTGTTGTGTAAAGACTATAAAGATGAACTCTACATACTTATGTACACCTAGAGAATTTTGTAAAGGGGAATTAAAATGGTTATGCAATGAAGATGTGAACTAACTTGCTTAAGCAACTGCGAGGGCTTTGACACAACATAACTTGCTTCACCAGCTTATGATGAAGGTGAGCTCCTCTCAAAGTTTTTAAACGCCATACTTGCTCGCCTTTCAGGATCCAAGTGACTAAGCATGATTAGGCAAGATATATTTAGAAGAGTTCACTTATAATACTTATAGAACTTCTCGTTTAAGGACAACAACCTCTCAGCGTCTAATGTCCGCACTTGTTTGTCTTTCGGGCTACAAGTGTTGAAAGTTATCTCACTAAGGGGAAGTTTGTCCAAACTCCTCCTTGTGCACATTAGTCTTATCCTTGCCACTTGCCCTCTCGGGTAGTTGGCGATTGACGCTAGCCAAGTGATGAACATAACTCAACTAATGCGATAATAATTATATGCTAGACTTCTTATCAAAAACTTATCACCAACTTAAACTATGAATAACACATTGGCAGGTGAACAGTAAAGAAGTGATGGATTGAAAAGGTATAAATAAGTAATACATACTAACGAATGTAGGCCTTCGGCCATTATACAATATGAACAACATATATTACAAAGAAATGCAACTAAAAATGGCAAGAAAAGAGATGTAAAATGTTACAAGTTAGGAAAAATGGGAATATGAAATCTTCTCTACTCAAAAGTTAAGCTCTCACTTTATAATCTAATCGAAGAAGAAAAGAATGGGATTTACAGACGGTGGAAAGGCTACTCGTTTTTCCTAGGTTTTTGACCTATGCAGGCTCTTTTGTCGATTAAGACCTTCTTCTCTTGGTAGAGATGAAGTCCTTTTATATTATATGCATCTTTTTGGTTGAAATTTCTATTATTCTGATCATTTTAGCCCTGATAGCAACCCTTGTCACATCACATTCATCTTCAACTACCATTCTTGTTATCTAGTGAATCCTCCTCACGTGATAATGTGGTTCCTCGCCTAGAGGTGTTAGTCATCAAATGAGTTCCTATCGGCCTTTGCACGAGATGTCTCTTAGGATTCATTAGTTTCTTCCTTTCTACTCATTCTTCGTTAAGACATGGAAATCGTGTGAAACAGGCATAATGCTTATGTAAGTTGTATTTATAAATACTTATGAATTCCTAAAATAGGCTCGCATTTTGATTATTTTTTTTATGTGTTTTGGCCTCATTATTCTAATAAAACAAGTTATAATAACGAGTATTTATACACATTATCAGTCATCACGCAACGAAGGTTCACTAGAGGACAAAAATAGTAGTTGGAGTTGATGTGACTTGACAAGGTGATAACTTGTACAAATACAAGTTATTATGGCCTTATAGGTAGAATAATGGGACCAAAATGCATAGTAAAAGTACAACAATGTGTAACTGATGTTGTAAATACATAATTATTTTAAAGTGTACTTTACATGAGCTTCATGCCTGTTTTACTCCATTTTTAGTGTCTAAATGCAAGATTATGAACAAAAGAATAAGTTGGCAAATCATAGAGGAGTTCGCGCAGAAATAAGGCGAAAAGACCAAATCATCACACGAGAAAAGGTTTGTTGGAAGAGAAAAGTGGTAGTTCGAGTGATGTGACTTGGTGAAAAGGATAACTTTCGATGCTGACTTGGTCATAATGATAGATTTCCCGTTGAAAGTTGCCTATATAAGAAGCTCCATCTCCGTCAAGAAAAAGAAGGTCTATATAGGTCATAAAAATCTTAATGGACCAAAACCTAGAGAGTTTGTAGCAAGGGTTAGCCTTACCACCATTTGTGCAACACTTCTTCATCTTCTCCGATCAATCTTTGGAGTGAAAGCCTGTAAGTCACCAACTGCTCGAGAGGCTAAGTAGTAAGGATGTGGCTAACACAAGCAAGGAAGAGTTTTCTCAACCTTAACAAGATGACTTCCTTTATTTGTATCTTGATAGGTGTACAAATGTGGACAAGAGGTGCCAAGAGGTTGCCGTCCTTAAATGCGAAGCACTCTAAGTAGTATAAGTACAAACTTCTAGATATACATCACTCAATTAGACTTGGGCATTTAGATCCCAAAAAGAGACCAAGTATGGTGTTTAATGACTCAGAGAGGAACGCACCTTAATCATGAGATAGTTCAGTGAGTTATATTGTATTATGGTAGTCGTATAGCTTATTCACCTAGTAACATATTACCTTCCTTCCCTTTCCTTCCTTCACGCAAGTTAGTTTTTCCACCCCTTCATTTTCACAACCACCACCTTAAGTCACCTTTACAGCATCTCTAGGATAGTTAGGTAGTTTTGATTCTTTTTATATTCTTTTAACTCATTTGTCATAATGCCTAGTTGATAAGTAAACCCTGGAACTAAGCTTTGATATCAATTCCCTGTGTTCGATCCTGGATAACCTAGATAAACCTATTGATTCACTTACACTTGGACAAGCAATAGGAAAACTTGCACTTTGCAGCTTAGAAGTAGATAGTGGGGACATTGAGTGCATTTTGTATGCAATGATCATGTCAACTCGCATGATGAAGAGAATATTGGAAAGCATTTTGCATGCATTGACCTGTATTCAATGACATGTCATCACACTACAAACCAACCAACCAAACAACCATAAGTCTGTATGCTTAGATTAGAGGCAACTTTTTTAGAATATTGTTATTTGAGACAATAGAACTTATTCCACAATATGTCTCATGAAACATTATCCCAATTTCAAAACAATCACATCCATAATCATTACATCTTGGTCGAGAGTTTCATGAACACAAGGTTTGCAACAAATCTAAGCACAAGACGTAGTCGACGTTGACATCCTCAGAAGAATAGAAATTTCCCTCTGAAAGTTGCCTATAAAAAGACTCCATCCCTACCAAGACAAAGTGTGCCTGAATGGGCCAAACCCTAGAGAAAAACAGAAAGAAGTAGCCTTTCCAACGTTTGTAAAAGTTGTTGTTCTTCTTCTTCAGTCAGTCTGTAAGTGAAAGCTTAGTGTTGAGTAGAGAAGATTTCATTCTTTCCCTCCCTCTAACTTGTAATGTTCATTTCTTTACTTTTTATTTTTATACTTCTTTGCAATATATATATTTATATTGTACAGTGGCCTAAGGTCTATACTCTTCAATATATTGTTTTTTATACCTTTTCAATAAAACATTCTTTTACTGTTCACCTATCAAAGTTTTATCTATAGTTTATGTTTGTGATAAGTTCTTGATAAGAAGCTTAGCTTATAAAGTTTATCGCATTAGTTGAGTTATAATCATCACTTGACTAGTGTATATCACCAACTACTCGAGAGAGCAAGTAGCAAGGATATGACTAACGTTCACAAAGAGAAGTTTAGAGACAAATTCTACCTTGGCAAGATAACTTCCATTAGTTGTGTCCCGATAGGAGAACAAGTGTAGGTATTTGGCATTGAGAGATTGTCTCCCTTAAAAGAGAAGTTCTATAAGTTGTAAATGAACCTTTTTAGATAGATCTCGGCTTAAGTCCTCAAGCCTTGAAACTTGGCTCTAACGTCTAGCTCAATCTTCCGTCCTTTTAGTCTCACTAAGTGTTAAAGAAAACATAACACAACTGAAAGGAAAAATTTAAACTTTTAGCTCAAACTTTTGTTAACACAACGGAAAGGCAAAATATAAACTTTTGTTAACTTAAACCAAGATTTCTACAACATGCTTTTCATACAAGTCCTAAGTACAAACCAACAACAAAATAAATCAATCGTGTTTCAAAGCCTTCCTAACCTAGCAACCTTATCATTTTCTCCACTAAGTTGTTTAGTGAGTCTTGAACAGTATGTAGAGACATACAGGGATCAATGTTCGAGATCAACTTAAAGGGTCTATAGTATAGGGATAAGGCTAGGTACCTTATCCTAGTAACACTATAGATGTGACTCACTTTGTATTTGATACAAACACAATGATCCAACACATTCATATAGGTGATATGCGAGTGAGGATATTCTATGCAATGAGTTTGCATATGATCGGACTACGAAATAGTAACCATTATATGTAACTCTACTAACTAGATGAGTTTCTATTTCATTAGGATGACCTAGGTAACTTAGTCTTAATTCTGAGTGTATTATGAACTCCTATTCGCGAGGGATGGTCCTTTGATTTGTATGGGTGAAAGTGGCTAGATCACCAACTCAATATGCTTATCATTTTGGGAATAAAACCTAGTGGGGAGCTGAAAACATAATTATACAAGATGAAATTCACTCCTTCCTGAATTTAGGGTACATAGATAAGTGTTTCCTTAAATGGTGTCTCCAAGACTTGAACAAAGGGTTCTACTCTTTCTATAGCACGAGAGAGGTTTTTGTTTATTGGTTAGACCATAAACAAGTTGTTCATTAGAGGAATACTAGTATTTAACAACTATAGGTAACACAAGGGTAAAATGATAATTTGACCCAGCTGATGTTACGAACACTCGTGAACGACTAACTTACTATTATTGGTCTATATCCGTGGACACATAAATATATCTACAGTGTGAAGAGTTCAGTTGTGGTCTTTAGTGGAGTGTACACACAGTTAACGAATATTGATTAGTGTGGTTAATGAGTTTAGTCAATTAATCTCATATCATTGTATCTTTTGATCTGTAGGTCCATTAGATTCATTAGCTCGTAAATGGAATGAAATTTATTTATATTGGTTGTAATTTGAAATGTTCAAATTTACTTTGGGAATTAGTATAATGTACGATGATGCATTATAATATAAAGTTTATATTTTAATTAAACTTTATTATATATATTTAATTTTGGATATGATTCAAAATTAATTTATGACAGAAAATATTTGAATAAGTTCAAATATTAATTTAGTGTGAATTGGACTCATATTAAAATTATTAGTTAGGAGAGAAATTTATATTTGAATATGATTCAAATATTAAGTTAAATATTTTAATTTATTTTGTTATTTCTAAAAATTTCCCTTAAATATAATATACTTAATTTATCTATTAATTAATTAATTAATAATATAGTTTTATTTTGTTTAATTAAATTAATTTAAAACTATAAGATATTGAAGAGATATTAATTAAATATGATTTAAACGAAATATTAATTAAATATGATTTAATTAATTATAATTAATTGATTAATTAATTAGTTGATTTGAATTTCTATCAATTTAATATTTTTAAATTAATAAAATCTCACAATTCTCTTCTACTCCCTTTTCTACTCCATGAAGGAAAGAGAGTTATAAATATACAAAAGAATAACAGTTTTTCTAAATCAATCAATAAAGAACTAATGGTTTTGCTTTTACGCAAAATAGTTTCTCTCTAAGACTTTTTTCATTCTAATTGATTCCCACAAACCAATCTCATCCCAGAGGATAGGAAGGTCTCCGACGGGTGGTGTCTCCAATTTGATGGATTATAGATTCAGAGACGTCAACAAGAGTAAGTTATCTGTATCTTTTAATTTAAAAGCATGTTTAGTTTTTTATTTAGAATTTTGATTCTAAATATTGGCAATGTACTGGTATTTTCGGATCTCCAAATTAAATTGAGAAATGGTTCTATAAAATCTTTCGCTGCCATGGGCTTTTATCCCTTCATCTAGGTCTTGAACAAGAGCCCTCCACCTTGTCATTGGTCTGAGAGGGGTTCGATTTATAGGTTGAACCTAAAACCAACTGTTCAATAGTGGATCAGTGAAACCTAACGAGCAAGATGTAGTCTTGGGAGTAAAATAATACTTTGATCCAGCCGAGTTTATGAAGAACCTGTGAAGGATAAACTTACTAGTTGGTTCCCTCCAACGTGTGTGGAGGGGTTGAGGACTTATTCATGGTAGTTCACATCTGTTCAATGTAATTGCAATACATCACTAAGTAAGTTCACCACACGGAATGTGCTCACCTTATCTTTCTGTATTGCGTATGCAATTCTAGGTGATGAGTCACAGCTCATGATTATAGCATGCAAAAGCTCACTATGTACCTCTTTCATCGCATTTTACCTAAGTCGTTGAGTACAAGTTTTTCTACCGCTTGCTCAAGTGCAAGCGAAACAGTAGGTTTATGTAGGTAATCCAGGATCGAACACGGAAAATTATTTCAAGACATTAGTTATAGTGTCTACTTACCGGTTAGGCGTTATAATGGTTGCAATAAAAGAATGTATACAAAAAATTTAAACTATTTACAATCACATAGAGACTTATGCACATGGGGATAAATTATGGTAAAATGGATGATTGAGCGAACTAACTTGCATTAAGAAGGTGGTGAAGGAAGATTTCATGTTATCATGCGAGCAAGTTCTATGACCACTTCACTATGATATAACTCATCAAGCTATCTTATGTTTAATGTGTACTCCCGGAGTCATTGAGCACCACATTTTGTTTTCTCTCAGAATTCAAATGACTAGGATTGGCTAAATGATTTATATCTAGTAATACCTATTTATTCTGCTTAGAGTGCTCATTTAAGGACAATAACCTATCAGCGTCTTGGTCCACAGTTGTTTGTCTTTCGAAATAAAAATGAAAGAAGTCCTCTTGCAAGGTCGAGAAAACTCTTTCTTACGTGTGTTAGCCATGTTCTTGCTATTCACACTCTCGGGTAGATGGCGACGTACACTAGCCAAGTGTGGCATGTAGCTCAGCTAACACACTAAGCAGTATAAATACATACTACTTAATGAAAGCACATCATAGACCTAAGTACTAATGACATAAAGACAGATGAAAAGTAGAGGCATGGATGGATTGAAAAGTGTATAAATATACATTGTATTCGAGAATAAAGGCTTTGGGCCATTATACAATATAACTAAATATAATGTAAAGAAATAATAAAAGGGTAAGAGAAAGAAAGTGAAATACAACTTAGGAGAATGGGACATGACTCTTTTTCTCTCAAACTCTAAGCTTTCGCGTTACAACATGATCGAAAAAGATAAAGAAGTGTTGTACAATCGGTGGTTAGGATAATCCTTAATTACTATCGACCCTCTAGGTTTTGGTTCATGCCGACCCAGACAGATGCTTAGCTGACTCATGCAGCCCCCCCTCCCTTTGTATGGTGGGGGATGAAGTACTTTTATAGGTAGTTTTTGGCAGGAAACTTTTATTCCTTTAAAACTGTCAGTGCTGACTTCAGTCTTATGAAGTAACATCATACTAACTATTGTTTTTGTCCTCTAGTAACCCTTCCTCGCGAGATGACATGTTTCCTCGCCTGAAAATGTTATTGGCCAGGCGAGTTCCCATTGTGTGGCTTGTACGTGAGGTCTGCTTTGTGATTTGTTCCTTCCTTTTTGTCTACTTATCCTGCGTTTAAACATGACAATTGCGTAAAACAGGTATGATACCTATGTAAGGTGTATTTCTAAATACTTGTGTGTTTACAACATAAGTTACATGTTTTGTTCATCTCCTAATGCATTTTGAACTCATTAATCTAATAAAAGAGGCTATAATAATGAGTATTTAGACACGTTATCGCTTACTGATCATGGTTATATCACATGGACACAAATATATCTATGGTGAGAGGAGTGCAACTAGGGGACTTTAGTGGAATGACTCTTTAGTTAACAAATGTTGATTAACTCAGTCTAAAGAGTTTATCCAGTTAATCTTGGATCGTTGGAACCCATGATCTATAGGTCTATTAGGTTCTCCTGCTAGCTCATAAGTAGTTAACTTAAAACTTTTTTGTTGGAATAATTCGAATTGTTTGAATTATGTAAAAAGAGACAAAAACTGACGAATATATATAGGTATCGGTTATAAGTTTAAGATAGAGTTTTATGTTTAAATATGATTTAAATATGATTTAAATATTGAAAATATGAATATATATTCATATTCGGAAGCTTGAAATTAATGGAAATGGTTAAAGTTGTGAAAAGTCAAAGTGTTGACTTTTGAATTTGAAAAGTCAAACTTTGACCGACTTTATATTCAAATGAGATTTGAATTTCAGAAAAAATGAATGTGGATTCATGCTCGGGAGGTCAAAATTAGTCAAGATGGAGAAATGTCAAAATGTCAAAATGTTGACTTTTGACTTTGATTTAAATGTCAAATTACCGTATTGCCCTTAGACTAAGTTGTTGAGATCTGAAAATCTCCTTACATGTGATTTGCAGATGTTTTCATGCATATAAGACACAGTTTGTGGTATGCCAAGTGTTGAGAATGAGAAGTTCATTGCATGATTCTTGCATGTAGTTTGCTTATAAGAAAGGGTGAATTACAAATATGATTAAAAAAACATTTTTTTAGTTGTTTTTGGGAATTTTAGTTTTGTAATTTGAAATTACAAAATAAACCAAATACTCTTTCATTCTCAATAATCTAAACAAAAGTTCTTCCTCGTAATTCCATGACTCTCTTGATTTTCTCTACTGTTTGGGTCCCACAACCTGGTTCTAAGTCCAAAGAATAGCGGGTCAACACTAGTGGTAGTTCCAGCTTCAAGATCGTGGGAGATTACGAGGATAGAAAAGCTTCAAAGATCGTGAGGATATTTTGAGGATAGAAATGCTTTAAGTGTGAGCTTTTCTATTAACCCTTTATTCTATTAATCAAGAATAGTTATGCATGTTAATTACTAAAATATTTTGTTGCAATTAGATTAAAATTTGATCCTTATACCCTTGCACATGTCTACCATTTTCCATAAGATGTATGCTCTGAAAACCATGAGCTTGTTTCTTATGTAAACCATGATCTCTATTCCAACACCTACAATTCAAAGTGGAGAAATCATCCTAGTTTTGGAAGGGGAGGTAATCAAACTCAGGACAGAGATGGTGGAAAATTATGGAGGATTGATAGCACTTAAAATACACTATCTTGCTCCCATTAATTTGTGATAACACTGTATTTATTGTGATTACATGTTGCTCATGCAGGGGTTCGGTGCCAAAAAGGTTAATCAACCTATTTTATGTGTATTAGTGCTAATCATAATGAAATTAGTCCTAAAATGGGATAAGGGAGAAAAGTGAACCTCAATTAAAAATTTGCCTCAAGAAGTGCAGCCTCGTGCTTGCTCTACGATCCGTCAACTCTTTTTCTAGAGAGAATTTTAAATCCAAAGGCCTAAGTGCCATGACATTCTGAACATCAATAAAATGGATGTGCGCCATTTCGATTGTGTAATCTTACACTTAGACAAGAAGTGCCAAGTGTCACGACTCCTCCTCAATTTCTATGAATTTAACACTTCGTTATTTGAACGGAGAGATAAGAAATTACCCAATTTAGACCAAAACTCTTAGACTTTCATTTCTATATTTAAATTTCCTTTCTATTTTGGTTGAAGATTAGAAGATTTTATGCTTTAGATATGAACTTGCTTGGCTAAAAGGTATTGCTTAACTTAGGTTTAGAGTATTGATTTTTTTTCTTTGTATGTCGTTGATATTTTCTAGGCTGATACATTTTTTAAATTTCTTCAAGTGTGAATGTTATCTTGAATTTTTTGTTCAATCTTGCTTATATGAATGATATGAAAAATCCACCATATTTGTTTGATTGTTTTTCTAAGAATTTCACTTCTAAAACATAATTTTTAGGACGAATTCACCTACAAGTAAGGGTTAAGTTGGGTTACATTATTGATTAGGGGTTCCATTCAAGAAGTATTTCATCATCTAGCCTAGTTAGCTTCTATAAGTTAGTTTATTAGATAGTGCAAAACGATTAATTGTGTATTGAGTCTTTGATCTTATGCTCATTAATGAAAAATTAAGAGAAGGTTCTTGATTAATTTAAAGTTAATGAGTCAAGTTTTCATAATGAGGCTGCTGGACAAAGGGGTGGTGAGGAAGCTTGAGTTTTAGTTCAAAGAAGAGAGAAAAGATCAAATTTCGGAGGAATCTAAGCGGTGTGGAGTGTTTGGAGGGCTTAGATCAAATCCCTTTGAATTTAAAGCTGAAATTTTAAGGTAAGAAAGATAAGACAATGCAAAGCAAGTTTGAAGAAGAAACATGTTCATTTTGATGGCTAGTTTAAGAGTAATGAGCATTTGAAGTTCAAAGTCTTTTTTTTTTTTAACAATTCGCAATTTTTGGTTAGGCTTGAAGGTGACCAAGCATCAAAATGTGGAGGGCTTGGCAAGTGCGCGTTGAAAAGGTAAATAGGTTATTTTAACTTAGATGAGCACGTGGCACGACCAACGCATAATCGGTCACCATAGGGTATACGCCCAAGCCATGCACAAGACCAATTTTCTAGAAAACCTAATAGATCAACGGAAAAAACATCAAGAAAATTGTTAGCTATAGGAACATCTTCTGGCTTCAACTTCTCTTTATGCACCTCTACTATGTATGTAAGAAATGAGCAACCCTTTCTTAGTAACTTTTTCAACTTTCGAAGCTAAAATCAAACTCGTAGGAATGATCTTCCTTTTTCCTTTAAAAACCATTTCAGCCAATCCTGATTTTCTGAAAATCACTTCCTTTCTATAGCAATCCATAGAAGCATAATGAGTAAACAAGAAATCTATTCCCATAATTACATCTAACTCCTACAACTCTAGTGGTAGTAGACCCACTATCATATCGAGTCCTTCTACTAAAACTTCACAATTACGTATCACCTGACTAACTACTAAAGCATCACCAACTGGAGTGTATATAACTAGTTCCTCAGATAGAGGCTCCAGCATCCTATTTAGCTTAGTCAAAAACATACTAAAAACAAAGGTATGCATAGCACTTAGATCTAATAAAACATGTGCAGATACATTACAAATAAAAATTATACTCTAGTAATCACATTTGGTGTATCATCCGCTTCCTGTTGGATCATGGTGTAGACCTTTCCCCGCTACCTAGGTCTTTCCACAACACTCTTCTGCTTTGCACCGTTGGTGCCCTCTCCTACAGCCTCTAAAACTCTTGGTCGCTTAATTGTTTGGGACTCAACTCTTTGGACAATCTCTCTTTAAATGCTATGATTGTCAACATTCGTAGCGCACATAGGTTCTTTCAAACATCAACCTCAATATCACACTGGCAACTAACTCTTAACCCATCTACGATCACATTGTTGATTTACCAAACTGACTGAGTGCTCTTCGACTCTGCCTCTAATAGGCACTATCTAAACTCATTCGCCTTGATAATTAGCCACCAAACAAATTCTTAAAGTCTCGACTTCCTGAAACATTTACACTAGGTGTAAACATTCGCTGCTCATGGCCTTGAAAATCGCTAACTGATGAAGCCTTACAACTAGGTTCCACTGATGAATTCTTCTCACACTCTGCCCCGAGCACTTGCTTGCTCGTCCCGAGACGTGGTGTGATGTTAATCAAAGTCATTCACCCTTTCTAACATGGTACTTGGTCGTCCAATGACAAGCTTCAAATGCCTAGGTAACCTCTAATGCCCTAGCCAACTCAAGTAACAACCTTATTCGCTCAACTAACCTCTCAAGCTTACAACCAAGCCTAAACGTAATCTAACCTCTTTAGAGGTTATTTACCTTCCCTTGGCCACCCAACAAACAACATTTGGAGGCTATATAGCCCCTTTGGCCACCCACTCTAACCTCTAAACACCTCATTACTCAATTTTGACGCTTAGTTAAAATTTTCAACTTTTCTCTTTTTCTCAAACCTAAACTTAAATTCCAAGTACTCTTACCTTCTTTTCTCATCAATTTCATTTTCTCTTAACCTTGACTAAGTTTAACAAAATCCAAAGGTTAAAGAAATTTTGGGTTTCACAATTCTTACCCCCTTAAGAAATTTTTTCCTCGAAATTTTAAAACACCAAGTAATAAACATAAAAGGATACTTTTATTTACATAAAACTTATTACATACTTTAAACATAACATACTTAGCTTCTTATAAGTCCTTTTTGTTTTACATTGCTAGGTCCTTCTTCTTCAAGAGTTATCTTTGGTTGATTTACAGATACAAAAAAAGTTCCTTGATCCCTTGGTTGACTTGCATCCATCAAAGGACAATTTTTCGCAAAATATCATGATTGCTTACATCGAAAGCAAATGTCTCCTCCTTTGAGAAATTTTCCAAGGTGATATCAGTTGCATTCTCTACAAAGAGGTTTATTGTTGTTGCTTGCAACCAACCTTTGATAACCGTTTCCTAAGTTTCTAGATTGGAACGACCTTCCTTTTATGAATCCATTCTTAAAATTATTTTCTTTTGATATTCCAAGATCGAAGCTCTTTTTGGTTTCTTGTTTCCTTTTGTCATAGGTCATCTTTGAATCAATTTGGTGATCTATACCATCAAACTTTTCTTGATGATAAATTTTGTTAGACTCTTGAAGTAGTCTCAACCAACTGTGAGAAATCCTCCCACTTTGATGTTGTCATCACTGGAGTCTGAATTTTCTGCCTAAGTCCTTTCTCGAATTGTCGGCATCGATCACTTTCGGATGTCACAATTGGTCCAGCATATCGAGAGAGTTCTGTGAACCTTCTCTCGTATTTAGCTACTAACAATGAATATTGTCTTAATCTTAGGAATTCATCCCTCTTTATTTCACAATAGACCTTAGGATAATATTTATCTTTAAATATTCCTCCAAATACTATCCAACTCATGGTATCTGTATATCTTCTTCTAGCTTTAATTGAAACCTACCATCCTTCTGCTTCTTTTTACAGCAGGAAAGTTGTTAATTTGACCTTCTTCTTTTTAGGACAGTCCATCACTTTAAAACACTTCTTTAACAGATTCAACCACGCTTTTATGTCAGTCGAATATGTGGATCCTTAAAAAATCGTAAAACCTAAAGATTTCAATCTTTCGGTGCTATGTTTCTTACCAGTCATAATTTGCATTGTTCTCATTGACTCCATGAATCTTTCGAACATCTATTGGTAGCTTGTTCATCCATTTCTTCATGCTTCATACTTGACTCACTTTCTAAAGTTCTATCCTCTTTCATGGGTGTTCTCATACTTTTACTTTTTCTTTTCTGGTATGGTGAGACATTCTTATTTTTCTGCAATCATAAACACCCTTAATATTCTGAACTTTGAAATCTTAGTCCAACTATTTAATAAAAAAAGGTAATTATTGATAAACATATTTTTTATTCATTAACTTCATAAGTTTTCCTTACATACATAAGCACACATAATATATAGTTGATTTATATAAGCACACAAGAAACCTACACTTTTTGCATCTTTTACACTTAGTACTTTTCTTCTTTTTCCTTTCCCTAAACCCTAAACCCTAAACCCTAACCTAACGAAGCTTATCTTTTCCCTTAATCGATGTCGCTATTTGTCGTCTAATAGATGGAGCTGCAGACTACCTCCATCCCTATTTGTCTATCCAAACTAAATGCCAAACAGTTATTCTTATATTGTCCTTTTTTACAACAGAAGTAACATTCAATTTCATCGGTAAAACACTTTCCTTTGTGAAACTTCTTACACTTATAACACTGTTTCTTTCTCTCCAATTTTGAAGTAACTTCTTCTTCTTCAGAATCAGATCCTACTGACTCTTGTTTACTTTCTTTCTCTATTTTCCTCAATCTTATCTTCCGGTAGTGCTTAGAAAAGTATTCCCTTTTAAACATAATTTGGAACACATCCCAATTCTGTTTAGCTTCCTCAACCAAATCTTCCTTCAGTGTAAACCACCATTCTTTTGCATCATCTATGAGTATGGTTTTAACTAATATTACTTTAATATCGTCATCACAACCTATTATTTCAAAGCACACTTGTACCTTATGCATCCACTCTTCTGCCTCACTAGGATATATTGAACCAACATACTTTTCTATGCGATAAAGTTCTAGGCATCCTCTTATGTTGTTGTTTTCTATGAATCTATGAATAACAGACAATTTCTTGTTTTAGTGCTTGAAATAACAATAGAAAATACGAACATAGATTTTTGGCAAGATTGTGTCTCAATTGCTATCTTACATAAGTTGTCTGCTAGTCAACTTTGATAAAAACACAATTTTATTTGAAAACTTACTTTTCTATAAAACTTTTTTCTTTTTCAAAGACTTAAAGCTTTCTCTAATATCAAGTTGTATTATTAAAACAACATTTGACTTTTAGAGCTCTGTTCCCTAGGAACTTCAATACTCTGATACCAAGTTGTCACACCCTGTCTCGAGCATCTGCTTACTCGTCTCGAGACATAGTGTGATGTCAGTTGAAGCCATTCATCCTTTCTCGCGTGGTACATGGCTACCCAATGACAAGCCTCAAATGCTTAGATAACCTTTAATGCCCTCTCGCCTAGCCAACTCATGTGACAACCTTCTTCGCCTAACTAACCTAACAAGATTGTTGCCAAGCCTAAAATTCAAGCTAACCTCTTTAGAGGTTCTTTCCCTTTCCTTGGATGCCCAATAAACAAAATTTACAGGCTATATAGCCTCTTTAGCCATCCACTCTAACCTCTAAACACCTCATGACTTAAGTTTTTATACTTAGTCAAAATTTCTAACTTTTCTCTTTTTCGCTAATCTAAACTTAAATTTCAATTATTTTTACCTTATTTTCTCATAAATTTCATTTTCTCTTGACCTTGACTAAGCTTAACAAAATCCAAATATTAAAGAAATTTTGAGGTTTCACACTTCTCCTTTACGATACTCTGTTCCACACGTAGGGCAGTCTCAACTAACTGAGAAAAATATGTCCACTTATAGTTGTAATCGGGGTACACATCTCAAAATGTAAACCTCTTTCAAACTTTTGGGACCTATCACTCTTAGATGCCACAATCACATCAGCATACCGTGGAAGCTTGATAAACTTTCTCTTGTACTTGGATATTAAAAGTGACCCTTACTTCAGTCCTAGAAACTCATCCCTCTTAGTCTTAAGACAACTCAGTACATGTTGGGATAATACTTATCTTTAAATATGCCTCTAAAAGTCTGCAAGTCTAAAGTGTGTGCATCAATATGCCCCTAGCTAATATGGATTTCCACCATCCCTCTACATCTTTCTGTAGCAGGAATGTGGGCAATCTGACTTTTTGTTCCTCAAGACAACTCATCAATCAAAACATTTCGCAAGCATATTCAACCAAACCTCAACGTCAACTGATCTGTGGAACCCTCAAACATAATGGCTCCTAACTTCTTCGGTCAATCTATTCCGTATATCTTTTCTGGATCACTAAGTTTTACTTTCTCTAACTTATCTATTTCCTGTGTAGATCTAGCAAACTGCTTGTTTTCTGTCCTAGTTTGAACTCTCGAGGTATTGGATCCCCCTTCAGACTAACTCTAAGTAAGATCCTGTGTCATATCCTAATTCTGCCTGTGTCATCTACTGGTACGTGGTGGCATGACTCCTGTAACATATCAATACATCAGACAAGCTATTAATACATAACTTAGATGCATGTTACTAAAATTCTACCCACATTCTAGTCCTAGTTGGACTTACTCTTATCTTTACTTAGACTATACTTTGCTAGTTCTATCTGAATTGACTCGACAATTAACTATTTACTTTCTAGCTTCCCCTTTAAGCTAACTGCTTTGAATCATTACCTATGGAGCTAACTGCTCTGTATCATTCCCATAGATTTCAATGAGTTGATATCGAGTTGTCACACCTCCTCCTAAACTGTATGATGCTTAGCTTGAAAGATAGTGTGAAGCAAACAGACATCGTCCTCCTATTAGACAAGCATGCTAATCTTCTATATCAATGTATCTTAAACCTAATAAGTATGCTAATATTCTATATCAGACAAGCAACATGTAATTTAACACAACGGAACTATGATAAACTCATAAGCCCACACATAGTGCAACCCTATCTTAATTCATTTTAGAAAGTAAACCTGGTGCAAAAATATACAACCAAAGTAGAATAACATACAGGACGACACTTGCTATGACACTTTACTAGTGATTACAAAGTTCAGACATAAAGACTATACATACACAATGTACAACTCCACCCACGTACTGAAAATCAATCTGGAAGCTTCTAGAAGACTATGGTAGTGTATCAGGCACCGAGAGCTTGATCTCTACCTGAAAAGTGAAAAAACATTTGAAATGGTGAACTATAGAGCCCAGTAAGTTGTGCTAGTTATAAAACTGATATTCTTATAAAACTGAGCAAGTAATAAACTTTTCAACATAATAATAAATCTGTTAAGCAAATGTTCAATATAAATGTTTAGTGAAACAGCTTCCTCAAATACTCAGCAAGTATATCAATAAAATCTAACAAGGCATTTCATGTTCATAAATTGTATAACTAACACGCCATCATTATGTTATGTAGGTTCACCTAGCACAACCAACGTTTCATAACATTATTAGCTTTACGATGTGGTGGACCCCACATATCTTCCCCATCATCTTTGTCGTGGTGGGCCCCGTCCATCACCCCCAATAGCATCGAGTTAAAATACCATTTTATCCCAAGATCACATCTTATTCCTTAAGTCGCGTTGATCCTCTAATGAACAATTGGTTTAAGGTTCAATCTATAAATCAAATCTCTCTCATTGAGAGGGTGGAGCCCATTGTTCAAGACCTGGATTCGACACATAAGGGAACAACCTATCCACTGACCCTCAAGAGAGCAAGAGCAAATTCCATCTTGCACCCTATATTCCCAATTATCCACACAGTCTTCCCCTGAAATGGAAGGTGTTGGACCAGTATGGCAACCCTAAATGAGAGTGAATAGGATTTAATTAAACTTTTTAATAGATATGTCTAAATTACACTAATCAGATAATTTTTAAATTTAATAAAAAAACTTTAGCTAACTTATAATAACAAGATTGATTAAAAAAAAAAAGTATGTAACAGAGTATAAATCTTAACCAACAAGAATATGCAATTAAAATTAAATGCAAAAAATAATTAGAAAAGAGTTAGAGAAGAAAACATCACAATTTTATAGAAGTTCAATCAAACTACCCCTACATCCACTTTCTCAAATCAACTCTTGGAATTTTGATTGAAAACCTTCTTTTAACTCTTTCCACGGATTAGAGTCAAACCGCTACTTCCTCTTTTTTCGAGTTCAAGAGCAAACTTGATCCTTTCCACAGGTTAGGATCCAACCATCAAAAAATATTGAAGCATTAAATCACACAAAAGAAAACTCTCTAAAAAGAGCGAGTATACAAGTTTGAGCTAACAATAATTAATAATCACAATACAATAAGAATTTTCTCAAGGACAAGAAAAAAGAATGAAAATTGGAAGCTTTAGAGAGAATAACAATGATGACTTTTGCAATTTTTTTAGGATTGTAAACTTAAACAAAGTTTTTAAACTTTTAGGGGAAAATGAAGTATTTTAAAAGAGAGGAAAGATATTTAAATCCAAAATCATTTTGGATCATAGGATGTAAGTAAAAGAAAATTGAATGGTTGGTATTTAAACTCAATTAGTAGTTAGACACAAACACATACTAATATAATAATATATTTTTAAGAAAATAATTTATTCTAAAGCCCACTAAAAAGTAAAAACAAGTTCACCATCTTTAAAAAAAAAAAACTAGTCTTTAGACACAAAGACAAATAATAATATTAAATTCTTTTTTCTTTAAAAGTCAATCTAAAAAAAACAAAAAATAATAAAAGTCACATGTTACTTCTCCATTTCTCCAAGTGGCTTTCTTTAATTGGTTCAAATTTATTATTTGGCCATCACGTCACCATCTCGAATATTTTTTTGTTAACCTTTGTTGAATAAATTTTTTTAAGACCAATCACAAATTGTCACGTTATTTACTAAATTAATGATGAAAAATACAAATAATTAAATTTGAGACTAATTAAAAAAAATTGGCAGGCGTCCCAAATTAAAATCAAAGACATAAATTGGCCAATTCTGATGATGTCATGTGCTTTCATTATGACCGTTCGATCAAGTTAATTATTTTGGTTCAACTAAATATTATTCACTTGGGCTAAAGTTCAATTAAATCCAAAAATAAGCTTAATTTATTCCAAAGGCTAAATATGATCCAAAATCAATGTGGTTGAGCCTATAGGTTTGGTCCATGGATCAACCATGGTCAAGCCTATAAGTCCACCAGAGAACTCTATAAATAGAGGAGTTATCTTTATTTGTGGGGGTTGAAAATTTTTTACTCCAAAAGGCCTAGAGAGAATTCTCCCCAGAGCTAAAAGACAGTCATCGAAGATTGAAGCTCCTTTGAAGATACAAGTTTTCTTCCAAGACTCTAACTTTAAGAACATCATGTGCTCTGCTTCCTCAAATCAAACGTAAGCATCCAACTAAGAGAGAATCAGAGGATCAAATACTAGAGATCGAACCACATCGCATAAATACAACATCAACACAAGTTGAACTCCATGAATCAAATTTCTCCAAAAATCTCGTGTGAACAAGCTTCTTTTAGCAATATATTATTTTTGTTTAAACTCTGATTTTGGTGATTTGAGAGGTGTCAAAATCATTCTTCCATGCTCTACATTATGAACTATTCAAAATAATAAAACGGTCAATAAAAAATTTAGATTTGTTATCATCAAAATATTAATTAATTAATTAATATGACTATATAAGATTAAGCGCCAAAAAGCCAACATGAGGCTTATTGGGCTAGTGCTAATGAGTTGCCCTCACCTATGCAGACCTAAGGATAATTCTGTGTGAACATGAGTTCATAATTAGCTTAAGATACACAGGATTAAGATTCAGTTACCTAGATCATCAATAGAAAGAAATAATCTGTTTTAAACATTAAACGGTGTTATAACGTAAAAGTGACATTTCACGGTTCGATCTTATGTAAACTTTACATGAATGAATTCGGGATCATATCGTTTTTACTAACTACAAAACATGTCGTATTCATAGTGTCTCTAAAACAAGGTGCTCAATCGTATTCATATACTATAGAATGTTTTAGCTATATACTCGAACTGGACCCATGTTTGTGTCTATACATAAAGTTTAAGTTTATACAAGATTATCTCGAAACCTTAATTTATTGGATTCAAGAGTATATTATTTCACAAATAATTCTTCAATAACCGCTTTATTGAAAAATAAAACAAAATATGATTACAAATTACGAATTTTAAGATATAAAATTCAACACAATATACCAAAAGTCCAAGTTGATCGATCAAACATATGTCATTTTGACGAAGGAGGAGGGGTCAGTTAGTATCGATTTGAAAAAATTTTAAATCGACAAATTTTAAAAAAATCAAAGAATAAAATTAATTGACCGACTTTTACTCCTCAACAGTTGAAGTCGATTTATACATTACTGAATCCACCATAATCAGTTAGTGGAAGTTTGATCATAAAAGCGACTACAACCTACCATAAGAGGAAAGGAAGAGGAAATTGGTCTGGTTAATTGTAGAAGATGAAGAAATGACCATTCAGAAAAGTTCAAATGAGAACGGATAGTTTGAATATTTTTGAAAAATTAAAAGTTTTACACATACATAGATTAAATAACCATTCAGAAAAGTTCAAATGAAAACGGATAGTTTTAGTATTTTTTAAAAATTAAAAGTTGCACACGTACATAGATTAAAAGATTTTTTTTTTTAATTTGAAAATATTGTCATATTTTTGTCATTTAAGACAATTTCCCTTATATATATATATATATATGGGAAGGATTCACAATTTAACACACGAGAATAAAAAAAAATATTTTCTATAGGGGTTACTCTTAAAGAAGTAGATTCAAGTAAGGAAGTAAAAGAAGATTTGAGTATACCTCTGTAGGCATAAATTCGAGAAAACCCTAAGAAAATAGTAAAAAAGAATTAAGAGTAGCTCAACAAAAACAAAGGAAAGTGATTTGAAGGAAACAGAAAATTTCCATTAATATATATATATATATATATTGGAAATAGTTATGCATTAAAATGACAATAAAATTTTGAAATAAAGATGAAATATTCCAATTGAAAATAATTCAATTGTAATAGTCAAATTCAGTAATTTGATCAAAACAGAATCCAACACAATGAAAAGTGGAAATTTCTTATCATCACTGTTTCCAAATTTAGTGTAGAAAAAACAGTGAAGAGAAAAGGTTTAGTACTAGAAATAAAAGGTCAAAAGAAAGAGTGTTGGTTATATTATCGAGTCTCAACCCCACGAAAAGAGAAAAGAAAAAGGAAAGAGTAAATAATGAAAAGACAGAAATGAGCAAAATATACAAACACACCAACAAAATAAAACAAAACAAAACAAAAAAAGAGAGATAGAGGCTAGCTAATGGGAAGTTGATGTTGAAAGATGCGTGAGAATATCTATCAATTTTCTTATTTTAACTTTCTACTGTTACAACCATACTTTTTACTTTGTTTCAACTTGGAGAGCACAACTAAAATGCCTCAGCCAAACCCAACATCATCTCCCCATTCAAATCAGGATTAAAATATAATTCAAAACATAAAAAATAATAATGATGATGATGATGATAATTAAAAATTAAAAATAAAGGAGGGTTCTTCTAAGTAATACAAGAGGAATTTCCAATAAGCTGAATTGCTGATGGTCTAGAAGGTTCTATCCATCGCAGCCACATACAATGCTCAATCTTTGAACTGACCACATGCAAGTCCTCAGAAACAAAATGTTCATAGCAAGAGCATGTCTGATCTGTGCTGCTATCGTGATCGTGATCGTGATCATGACATGACGCCAATCTTCTTGGCAAAATCATCACCATCTTCGTCATCCATGTACTCTTCTTCAGGATCTATATTATCGCCCTCTTCGTATGTGTATTCGCCGTCATCCACTTGCTCGTATTCATATTCGCCATCATCTCTTTGATCATCTCCTTCATACTCTTGGTCCTCTTCCACCAATCCTTCATCATAAGCTTCAATCCCGTGGCCATCAGTCGAATGCATAGGCTGAGAAGAATGGCGATGAGGTACGTCAATATTTTCTTCTTCCTGCACAAAAGTTTCAGCTGGAGCAGATTTGATTCCGTCAAGGCCATTTGTTTCGTCCTTGCCTGTTGATGATAGAACACTTTGCTTCAAGGGGTGAGTAATGGAGCGTTCCATTGATCTTTCACTGTTTTCTCTTTCAGCATTATTTATAGGAAGATCAACAGCGGCTTTAACTTGTCTCTTCCTTTTTAGAATCTCACTGAGAGACTTTGGTCCTTCAAACGATAGTTCACCTCCGGATTGTTCAATATCAAAGCCTTTTCTTTTGCCAAGGGTTTGCTGCTCCTTGCTAACAATGTGCTTGTCGCCTTTCAGCTCAGCCAGACTTTTTGGAGCAGCGAAGTCAGATGTTCCATCCATTCTCTCTCTTCTAGAATT
>JBBPDI010000003.1:13637148-13651060 GCA_037974545.1 Cucumis variabilis
TTTATATCAATATTGGTTTAAAAGTGTAATTAATGTAATTATTTCAATATATTGCATTCTTATCAAAAGTCTTGTCTATGTAATTAATTTGTGATATTCAGTTATGAGTTTATCAGAAGTATTTTCAGTATAATTAATTTGTGATATGCAATTATGAGTATGTAATTAATTTCATCGTGTTAATAATTTAGAGAACCCTATCATAACCTCTTTCTAATATCTCAGGATTTAAAAGATATTAACAACTTTTTTTTATTTCACTATTGTGTTAAGATTTTAACAGTTTTATTCTTTTTTTATTTCAAAATAATAATACTATTAATTTTTATTGGCTAAATCTCAACCTTTTTTTATTTCAAAATATGCTAACCTTTTCGTCATCCTTTTTTATTTCAAAATAACGTATTAGATCTTAAATTATTTTTAAATTTTTAATTTAAAAATTAAAATTAGTTTTTCTATTAAGATATCAACCTTTTTATTATTATTATTTGAAAATTAAATCTCAACATTTTTTTATTTCAAAATGAGTTGAATCTTTAAACCCTTAATAATTTAAAAATTAAAATTAGTTTTCGTATTAGATCTTAATTTATTTTTTAAAATTGATTTTTTTTAATAAAATATACTAAGGTACTGTGTTTTTAGATAAAATCTCCTAAATTTCATATATATTTTATCAAATAAATAATATTAATTTTTTAAAAAAAATCAGCTAAAATTCTCTTAAGAGACAAGAAAGATTACTTTTGTATCTTTTTGTTTTGAGTGAAGGTTTTTGTTTTTTCACCCAAGTTGTAGATTTGAAAATCAAAGATGGAAGATGGAAAATGAAGATAGTGTTTGCGTGCTTCAAATGTTCATATTCTTCTTGAAAATGCATGATGGAGTTGAAGATGAAATTTAAACTTCAAATGAAAGAGGGTGAAAATTGGGGTTTGCCTTCTCGAAGAAGATGAGATCAAAAAGAAAAATGGAAAGTGGAGACGAAGGAAGATGAAACTAAAACTTCAAATGGAAGAGAGTAGAGATTGTAGTTTACTTGCTTAAAGAAGAAGAGATCAAAAAAGAAAAATGATAAGTGGAGACGAAGGAAGATTTTCAAAATGGAAGATGAGAAACGAAAAACAAAAATGAAAAATGAAGCATGAAGATGAAGGGTTCTGACTTTGATTGGACAATTATGTATTCAAGATTTATTAAAATGTATTTATTCTATTTTAGCTCTAAGAAAGTAGCTTACATTTATTGTATTTTATATATAAGGGTATTTTAGATTTTTTCAAATTCTTGTTTATTGTATTTTTTTTTTTTCATTTTTCCATTTTTTTAAAAAAAAATGGTTTTGCTATTTTTCAAAATGGCAATTTTAAAATTGTTATTCTTCTAGTTGACCCTTGGTTTTTTTAGGAAAGCTTGATTTAAGTTATTGTTTATCTTGGTTTTCCTTAAAATTAGGTCTTCAACTTCAATTATACATACTTAAACCTTTATATTTTCTAAAATTAAATAAATATTTTAAAAAAATAGAAAGAGTAGTGTTTACTTTAGCTACATGAAAAGCTTATTTATTTATTTTCTTTATTTAGATTTATTTAGATTTAGATTTTTGATTTTTGATTTTTTTTTTCTGCAACATGAAATGATTTTATCTTCTTCTTTTTCTCTTTCTCTTTTTCTTTGTCATAATTGTGCAAAACAGAAACAGTGGTGAAACACCAAGATGTCCAATATGTCAATGCATTAATCTTTTGAATCTAAGTTTGATGAGCCAAGTGATGTTCTTAAATGGAATGAAAAGATGCAACAAAAATTAGGGGATAGCATAAATAGTTATTACCAAGTATCAGTGATTTTCAGGTGCTAGTGGAACGTGTAGATCAGACAATCGGATTTCTCAGAATGGTGTTTAGAAGAGCAAATGGATTTGCAGAATGGGCAGCTAATTTAAGGGTTTAAGTTTTTCTCAATGCAACCTCATGGATATGACTTGATAGATTCTAGAAGATGATATGCAAAGAATTCGAGCATTTTGGTCGTCTTCATTAATTGTTCATTTTGCTATTAATGACAATAAGAGGTTCATTGCATTTTGTTAGTTTCTGGTTTTATTTTTATTTTGTCAAAAAAAAATTTCTTTTCTTAATGTATTTAAACTATAATAAGATTTGTTTTTTCTTCTCTCTCTCTTTCTCTCTTTCTCTTTTACTTCAAAGTTTTCAAAATCATCAAAGGAAAATATAGCTCGTCATACTCCAATTCGCCATCCTGACAATACGAGACATAAAAAATGAATAATGGAAGAACAAGATAAAGACATGGATAAAATGAGACAAGAGATTAATAATCTTGGGGAATAAGTTTCAAAAATACTAGAATTGCTTTAAATTAGAAAAGGAAAAATTGTTGTAGATATAACACAATCAAGCAATCCAGTTCAAGACACTGACGATCCCATTTATCCTCTAAAATTTGTGCGGTGTCACATGAATGTTTCACAGTCTCAACCACTCAACACTGTGCTGCTATGAATACACTCTTTGCTGCTCCACCTCCTATCCCCAAATATAGAACAATTGGAAGCTCAGGTTAAAATTCAAGACATGGGACAAAATGAGAACACTCCAGCTAAGCAAAAACTAGATGTTTTAGAAGAAAGGTTGCGAGCAATTGAAGGGACTAACATTTATGGAAATATATATGCAACATAATTATGTTTGGTGCCATTCTTGATAATTCCAGCGAAGTTTAAAGTTCTTAAATTTGATAAATATGATGGATCATTGTGTTCAATGAGTCATCTTATAATGTACTATAGAAAGATGACAACGCATATTGGTAATGATAAATTATTGACATTGCTTCTAAGATAGCATAATTGGTTCAGCTACCTGATGCTATATTCAATCAGATAATGCACACATTCATGTTTGGAAGGACTTAGCTGATGCATTTCTAAAGCAATACAAACATAATATTGATATGACTCTAGATCGTTTAGACTTGCAACGGATAGAGAATAAGAGTTCAGAAAGCTTCAATGAATATGCTCAAAATGGAGAGATAAGGTTGTCGAGGTTCAACCACAGTTAACAGACAAAGAAATGACATCTAAGCTTTATGAATACTTTGCAGGATCCATTCAATAACCGAATAATTGGTAATGCAACAACCAATTTTTTTGACATTATTATTATTGGTGAAAAGATTGAATGTGGGATAAAGCACGAGAGGTTAGCAGAGGCTGCAACTGAATGTCGTGCAATTAAAGAAAGGAACAACATTTAAGAAGAAAGAAGGAGATGTGTCATGCAATTGTTTTTAATGCTTTATTAATTGGTTTTAATGCTTTATATTTTGAAGATCTATACTTGTTTGAGAAGATTTGTACTTGTTTCAGAAGATTTGTGCAAGTTAGGGGAGCCTAACATTGAATATTATTCTGAGGAGTCTCTCACAGAGGGAGCCTGGACATTGAGATGCAAGGGTGAAACATGAAGCATATGATCTAGGGGGAGTCTAGATCAAATTCCTTGTTCACACATCAAGTGGTTTAGGGGGATCCTAAAGTTTATATTGTAAAAATCAAATAATTCAAGATAGTTGATTCTTGATAAGTTATGTATTTGTGATCCTCTTCAATCTTTATAAATGATATTTTCAATCGAGCTAAAGGTTCCTCAGATTTAGGTGGGATTACACTGAACTAGGTTACTAGCGTGCTGGTGTTATATTCTGTCTTTTCATATTGTTACTCATGTTGTTCCTTCAGTTATTAGATTAAGCGTTAACTTAAGTCGTCAAGTAATTAATCATGACTTCTTTTTTAATTGGTATCAAAGCGAGTTGACTGCTAGTTCATTGAGTCTTCAATGGTGTCGACAAGGGAGGGTGGGTCAACAACTCATCTTCCAGTTTTAGATGAACAAATTACTCATAATGGAAAGTTCAAATGATTGCTTTTCTCAAATATGTTGATCGCAAAACTTTGAAAGCTATTGTGACTGAATTACCCTCCTCAAGTTACTGATAAGGATGGAATTGTTAGTCCAAAACCAGAAATTGAGTGGACCATGGTAGAAGATGAAGCCTTCAACTGAAAACTCGCGAGCCTTGAATGCTATCTTCAATGGAGTGGATAGGAACATATTCAGATTAATCGATACCTATATTTCAGCTAAGGAGGATTGGGATGTACTTGTTACACATGAAGGAACCTCTAAGGTAAAAATGTCGCGTTTGCAGTTTCCAACTTTAAAACTTGAGTCTCTTCGGATGATGGAAGAAGAAACTATAGTTGATTTTCATGTTCCTATTTTAGACATTGCAGATGAGTCATTTTCTCTTGGTGAAAAAATATTGAAGAAAAGTTAGTATGAAAGATTCTTCATTAATTATTTCTTAGAGCAATGCCACAATAACACTAGAATCAACTCTAACCATATTTTGAATTTCAATACTCATGAAATTAGAATCAAGCTGTGAGTGATCTTGTGTTAACTCTGGATACAGACATGAGTGGTCTCCTTCGAGCCTAGTAATTTCAAACATTCAATGACTTTTACGCCTACTTCCACGTAACCTACAATTACAACACTCTTTCCATTGTTTGTATCTAACATACCAAATATTTTAGTTTGATTTTACTACAACAATTTCATTGTGTTCTGTCACACAATACTTTTTAACGGCTAACTAAAGATCTTATTTAAAGTCAAATAATATTCCTTTTTGAAATAAACAAGAATTGTTTACAGATACATTTCTATCTCCCAATATGGACTCATGCTCATAAACAACAGAATCAACAATGTCCCAATCTATTTGTGTAAATATCTCATATGGTATCATTTCATTTTAATGTTCTATATTTTCTTCATTTCCAAATAATTTATCAACCTCTACATCTATATCACTATCCCCATCATTATTAGATTCAAGAATAACTAAATCTTTAGGTCACATTAACATATTTAATCATATGTTAATGTTAAAAAAAATATCAAGACCACCATTTATTTCATCCATACTATAATAAAACAAAGTCTACTTGCCTAATTAGTCAAAACCCCAAATTTAAACAATCTAAGTTTTCATTCCAAAACATGCACACACTTTTAAGTTTAAAGATTTACATATCAATACATACTAAATGCAATGTCCAATTTAGGAAACAAAAATATAAAATCATGAAATCAAATAATTACACAAGTTTTATATCAATAATACTATGAATTTAAGTCCTAAAATTTACATATCAATTTACTAAAGTTTAAATCCTAAAATAGACCAATCCTAAATTATACATCAAGACATAAAATAAAAAAAATTACATTTTCAAGATATATACAAAAGTATTTACTTAACCTAGTCATGGACAGGGTACACAATTTCACTCTCTTATTTTTACAATGTTTTACAAAATAACATTATTAAAACAAATTATTTATGAACAAACAAAAATATATGTTAAAATGTAGAAAATAATTATACCTTGGCACTCTTAAGTGTCACAATCGCAACCTTTCAAACTCAGAGCGAGCGATTGTGCGGCACTTGTTCGATCCAATTAACAAGTCGGTCGATTAAAATTTGAAATCCGCAGACAAACTCAGCGACAATTCAACCTCCCGTTATGTTTTTGAGAAATTTTTTAGAAAATGTGTGAGAGAAATAAATTCATTGAAATCGTTATTAAAACAAGCATTGAAGACTGTCAATAAGAAAGCATAGATTGCAAAGAGTGCGACAAGGCTTGGACGGGGATTCAACTACTATGTCTTCCCTATGGTACATTTTGAACATTTTCAACTCTGGTAGGCTTGCATATGAAAATTTCGAAACATAAGTTCCAAGATTTATGACTTAAAAATGAAAGCAACTAGCTAAACTATGTACAAGGTATGAAGATAAATTGGGGGTATTCGAAGTATACGGCCATAGGCAAACACGCTCTGGACAAGTATGTCCATTACATTCTCTCCCACTTAAACAATTTTCGTCCCTGTCGACTGGTGAAGTTTGAACTCTTCGATCTTCTGCGTCCATGCTTCTAGGTCATCGACGCGTTCCCATTTAGTTTCTTCCACATGAAGGTTCTTCCACTTTACCAAGTACTCGTGGATCCTTCTTGTGGGTCTTCGGCCCTTCCTCATTCGCTCAGCCAAGATTTCTTCAACTTCTTTATCCTCTTTCTAACTGAGGTCGATGGTTGGTCGGACTATGACATTGTGCTGCATGTCATTAGGGTCTTGATGACAGGGCTTCAAGTTACTCACATGAATTATTGGGTGAATTTTCATCCACGTGGACAATGCCACTCTGTAAGATGTATTACCTTCTTCAGCACTTTCACTAGTCCCTCATATTTCCTCATTAGGCGTTGATCTTTGCATCCCTAAAATCAAATTTCTCTGATCGCAGTTTAATGAGGAGCTCGAAACTCAAGAGGGCGACACTTCTTGTCTGCTCACTTTTTCATCCTCTTTGAGGCTTTCTCTAGATAGGCTCGAGTGATGTCTGTTGTTTGCTTCAACTCCCGGGTAAAATTGTGAGCCTGAGGATTCTTTCCTACATAAGGGTGATCAACAAGATACGACAATACAGGCTGCCTATCGCAAACAATCTAAAATGGGTTTCTCCTAGTCGACGAGTTCATCTGATCATTAAAATAAAATTGGGCTACATCTAACAACTCGACCCAATTCTTCTGCCTTGCATTAACAAAATGACACAGATATTCTTCGAGCATACAGTTGAACCTCTCAGTCTGACCGTTTGTCTGAAGATGGTAACTTAAGGATACATTCAGACTTGTCCCCAAGAAAGTGAATAATTATGTTCAAAAAGTGTCAATGAAGCTACCATCTCGGTCACTCACAATGCTCATCGGTACACTCCATAACTTCACAATATGTCTGAAGAACAACTAGGCAGTCAATTCGGCTGAACAAAGCTTGGTAGTGGGAGTAAAAGTGGTATATTTTGAAAACTGATCAATGATGACCAAGATGGAGTCATATTCAACTACTTTAGGAAGATGGGTGATGAAGTCCATATAGATACTTTCCACGGTCTTGTTGGAACTGGCAAAGGTTCGAGAATCTAACAACTTTCGCTTTCTCAACTTTATCTTGTTGACAAACGAGACACGTCTTTGTGTATTGCATGGTGTTGTCCTTCATATTAGGCCAAAAGTATCCCTTATTTAGTAAGGCGTATGTTCTCTACCATCTAGGATGGCCGACCTACAGAGTGTCGTGACACTAGTATAGTAATTTCTTCCTCTGGTCCCCTCCTCTAGGGACATACAACCGCTTTCCTTTGTTACTAATAGGCCATCTTCAACCCAAAAGTGTCTTGTCTTGCCTGCCTTAGCTAAACTCATGACGTTCTGGACGACAGAATCTTTCTTTAGGAACTCTCTCAAAACATCACACATAGGGTCATCGATCTAACTTGCGTGAAGATGGGCTAACATGCATAGAGTCACATGTTCATTTTTTTTACTAAGCGCATTGGTTGCCCGATTACTCACCCATTTCTTATGCTCAAATTCAAAATCAAACTCGGCTAGAAATTCCTGACACCTTGCTTGCTTTGAAGTCAATTTTAGTTGGGTAAAGAAGTGGCCATGTAGCATTGTTGTCTGTCTTCACAGCAAAGGTAGACCCCAGTAAATATTGTCTCCAGGCCCTCAAACAATGTACCACAACAAGCATCTCCTTTCCGGACATCGTGTATCTCCTTTCTGCGACATTGACCTTTCTACTCTTATAAGCAATGTGGTGTCCATTTTGCAGGAGAACACCATCCAACGCATAATCAGACACGTCGGTCTCGACTTCAAATGGTTGGGTCACATTGACAATTCTAAGAACTGACCCCTCAATCATAGCTTGCTTCAACTCGTCGAAGGCGGCCTAGGATTCAGGGGTCCAACCCCATGAGTTATCCTTTTTCAATAACTCAGTCAGTGGGCTTGCTCTTTTGGAGAATCCTTTCACGAATCGCATGTAATACTTAGCTAATCCGAGAAAGGAACGCAAGCCAGTAACTGACTTTTGTACTGCCCAATCATGTATCACGACAATCTTCCCCTCCTCCAGACCAATTTAGCACACTCAATCACATGACCTAGGAAATTTATCCGTTCTTGCGCAAAGGAACACTTTTCCCTCTTGACATACAACTAGTTCTCCTTTAGTTTCTGAAAAACCTTTTAGAGGTAGTCTTTGTCTTCTTCCATCATGGAGCTATAAACCATTATATCGTTAAGATAAACTACGACAAACTTGTCAAAGTATTCGTGAAAGACCTTGTTCATCAGCGTACAAAAGGTTACAGGCGCATTGGTAAGACTAAATGGCATAATAAGGAATTCGAACACACCATACCTCGTGACACAGGTCGTTTTTGGCTCATCTCCTTCGACAATTCTCACTTGATAATAACCCAAACGCAGATCTAGCTTTGAAAAATACTTTACCCCATGTAAGCGGTCAAACAAGTCAGTGATTATGGAGACTGGGTATCTATTACGAACTGTGAATTTGTTCAGGGTGCGATAGTCGATGCACAACCGCAAACTTCCATCTTTCTTCTTTTGTAAAAGGATTGGGGCTCCATATGGAGCTTTCGCAGGTCTAATAAATCCTGCATTCAGTAGTTCATCTAACTGTTTCCGAAGTTCAACCAACTCTGGTGGTGCCATACGATAAGCATTTTTTGCAGGTAGTTTTGTCCCTAGCAGTTTCAATGTCATGATCAATCATTCTTCGCGGAGGCAATGATTTAGGCAGAGTATCTGACATCACACCCTTGTACTTCTCTAAGACACACAGAATGTCTTTGAGGACTGTTTCCCCTTAACTTTCCAACAACTCCAGGGTAGCCATAAACATTGGTTCGTCTCGAGCAAGGCCTTTCTTCAATTGCATGGCCGAATTTATCTTTATCCCATCAGGCTGGCAAATATCTGTTTGTACAATAGTGGGCGTAGCTCCAGTATGTTGGATAGGTATGGTAACCCTAGAGGGGGGGAGGGAGTGAATAGAGTTTAATTAAACTTTTTAACAAATAAAAAGTAAATTCAACTAATTGGATAATTTTTAAATTAAATAAAGAATCTTTGTAAAATTTGTTAAATAACAAGATTGATAAAAAGATATGAATGGAAGTATGCAATCAAACTCAACCAATAAGAATATATAATTAAAATTAAATGTAAAAAGTAATTAGAAAATAGGTAGAGAAGAAGGCACTATGATTTTATAGTGGTTCGATTAAACTCAACCTACATCCACTTTTTCAAGCACCTTTTGGGATTTTGATTGAAGATCTTCTTTTGACTCTTTCCACGGATTTGAGCTGAACCGATACTTGCTCATTTTTTGGGTTCAAGAGCAAAACTGATCCTTTCCACGGGTTAGGATAAACCGTTACAATATGTTGAAGTTTTAAATCACACAAAAGAAAACTCTCTAAAAGAGTGAGTATACAATTTGAAGCTCACAAATTTAATCCTCACAATACAATAAGAATTCTCTCAAGAACAATATGAAAAGAATAAAAATTGAAAGCTTTAGAGATAATAACAATGTTGGCATTTGCACTTTTTGAAAAATGTAAAGTTTAATAACGTTGTTGAAAATTTGGGAAAAAAGAAGTATTTAAAAAGAGGGGAGAGATAATCAAAATCATTTTGGGTAATTGGATGTAAGTAAAAGAAAAATGAATGGTTGAAATATTTAAACTCAATTAGTCGTTAGACACAATACAAATAATAATATAATAATGTCTTTTCAAAATGCTTTGTTTAAAACCCAATAAAGCAACTTCACCATCTTTAAAAAAAACTAGTTGTTAGAGACAAAAATAAATAATAATATTAAAGTTATTTTCTTTTTAAATTCATTTTCTTCATAAAAGCCAATAAAACAAAACCAAAAGCCACATTTGTTACTCCTCCATTGCTCAAGTGGCTTTCTCTAATTGATTCAAATTGAATACTTGGCTGTCACGTCACCATCTCAGGTATTTTTCTCGTTAAGCTTCTTTTAGCAATATTTTCTTCGTTTGAACTTCGATTTTGGTGATTCAAGAGGCGTTAGAATCATAATTTCAAGCTTTACGTTATGGACTATTCAAAATAATAAAACTGTCAATAAAAAAATCAGATTTGTTATCATCAAAACATTAATTAATTAATTAAAATTGATTAATTTGAGATTAAGGGCCAAAAAGCCAACACAGTAAACACCAGACATTTGGCTAGCAGCATTGGTATGACCTGATGTTCAAGTAGAAATTCGATTCCTAGTACTACATCGAAGTCATCTATTTTAACGACCACTAAATCTATGAGACCGTTCCATGCTCCCAACCTTATCATTGTTCATTTTGCCAATCCGATGATAGGTAAGGCAGCTGAATTCACGGCCTTCATTTTTTCCGTGTCTTTCTCCCAATGGAGATTTAGCTGTCTGACCTCTGCTTCTGCTATGAAATTGTGAGTTGCACTAGAATCCATCATAGTGCTCTTGAACGATTTTTAGTTAACTTAATAGTCCACGTACATTAGTCTATTCTTCGTCAGCCCACTGGTCTCCCCCAGTTTCTTCTGGAGAGATGACAAAAATTTCAGGGCCCCCATTCTAGGATTTTCACCCTCTTCTATCTGGCCAACTTTTCCTTCAATCTGACTCAACCTATCATCTGAATCTGAGGCTAACGTGGCTTGAAAAGCGTTGAAGACCGTTCGGTTGAGACACTCTCTACCAAGATAGAGCCCTTTACATATGAAACAACTTAAGGGACGATTGGTAGTGTTTTGATTGTTAGGTCCTCGTCAGTTGTTTCCTGTATTTGCTTGAAAGGGCTTACGGTCTCCACTTTGACGTTTGTCCCCTCTTGCAGATTTGGGGGAATTTGGGTGGTTGTTCCTGTTTCCCCCGAAGGAGAAAGTTTGATGTCGTCT
Source organism: Cucumis variabilis (assembly GCA_037974545.1). Lineage (NCBI taxonomy): Eukaryota > Viridiplantae > Streptophyta > Magnoliopsida > Cucurbitales > Cucurbitaceae > Cucumis > Cucumis variabilis. The sequence continues at coordinate 13,648,127 of JBBPDI010000003.1, forward strand.
CGCATCTTAAGATTCACTAGATAAGTCAAACAATTGTTCGATCGTTGCATTTGTCAACGTGAGGTCTTGGACTCGTTGCTCATATAGCTTGGTCTTAGCCCACGGCATCAACGTGAGGTCTCGAATGTTATCGGTATGCTTCAATTCGTGCATTTTCTATCTGAGCCAGAATTTTGACATTCTCAGAGAAAAATTGTGAACGAAGTTCTTTCTTTAGAGCGTCCCACGTGTCAATTGTACAGCGCCCTTCTTGGATGTCAACGCATCGGGACCTCCACCACAATTTCGCATTTTCAGATAGATGCATGGTCGCCAATGTCACTTTGGCCTCTTCAGTAACTGTATTTGTGGCCTTGAAATACTGTTCAATATCAAAGATGAAGTTTTCAAACGCCTTTGCATCTTTCGCCCCACAAAAGGGCTTGGGTTTAGGAATTTTTATTCTACCAACAGGGATGGCTCATCCAGCTGGAGTCTGGTTTGTTAATGCTCGTATTGTAAGGTTCACCTTCGTGTTCACCTCTGTGATTTCATTCCTCATGACATCGAGGGTAGCTCGAAAATCCTCAATCATGCCGTTTATAATTTTCAACATGTTCTTGTGCGAGTTATCTAGCTCAATAACTCGTTCTTTCATTTGGGCAGCAGAGCCTGATAAACTGTCCCCACACTCGTAGGTGACATTTCCCATTCTTACAATTCAAGATTCTATAGTGTCAACTCTAGTCAGCAATTGTTGTATGGATAATCCGTCGAGACGACCGGACAACGCATCAATGCCACCAGCTTTCTTGGCAACTTCCTTAAGCCGCTTTTCTAAGAACCGGAAGGAATCAACAACTTCCACTAGGCAGGATATCTACTCTTCGAGTCCAACAAGTTGTTCATTATGGGTCTTGTTAGACTGTTTCACAACTGACATCTTTCTGTCTCAAATCGTCAACTAGCCAATTTGGCTCTGATACCACTTGTCACAATCGTAACCTTTCAAACTTGGGGGGAGCGATTGTGCGACACTTGTTCGATCCAATCAACAAGGCAGCCAATCAAAATCTGAAATCCACGAACAAACTTAGCGTACGATTCAACCTCCCGTCACGTTTTTGGAAAAAAATTTAGAAAATGTGAGAGAAATAAATCCATTGAAATCGTTGTTAAAACAAACATTGAAGACTATCAATTGAAATAAGAAAGCCTAGATTGCAAAGAGTGCGACAAAGCTTGAGCGGGGATTCAACTACTCTGTCTCCCCTATAGTATATTTTGAACATTTTCAACTCTGGTACGCTTGCATATGAAAATGTCGAAACGTCACTCCCAAGCTTTATGACTTAAAATTGAAAATAACTAGCTAAACTATGTACAAGGTATAAAGACAAGATAAATTGGGGGTATTCGGAGTATACGACCATAGGCAAACACGCCCTGGACAAGTATGTCCGTTACACTAAGCAAGTAAGAATCAAATGGTGAGACGATGACGACAGCGAAAAGGAGACAATGAATACAACGTCGAAAGAAGAGAAGGAAACGACAGAAGAGAAAAGAAATGAGGTAGAATGGTTCCGCCGAAAGAGATAAAGGGATTTCACGTGAGGAAGTCATGTACCTCATCCACAACTTCCATTTGAAGTCTTGGACCAGGTACACGAAAAGGACTTGATGTTGTGGACCCAGTTCACGACTGCGTGCATTGACTACCAGTGAGAATGGACAGCTCACCGGAGTCGTGTACCCAGTCAACGACTTCACTACCCTATTTTTTACAATATTTTCCCTCTTACCCTATTTTTGACATTATTTTTTAAAATAACATTATTAAAAAAAATCCTCATACAACATTAAGTATAATATTAAAAATAATTAAAAATTAAAACTAGATTTATTGTGGTCTTTTCATTTTTGCAAATATGGTTTAAATTGTAAATTAAAAAAATGTTTTTGCTAATTTGTTCGGATTGATTTAGAAAAAAAATTGATTTTAAAAAAAAAATCAATTTCATTTAAAAACTTACGATGAAGGATTGCTTTTAAATATATCAAAATGAACCAAAATATAACAAATATTTAGAATATGTTAATGATAGACAGTTGCAGAAATCGATACACTTCTATTAGTTTTTATCAATGTTTATAGACACAATAGCACCTACAAGTGTGTATCGTTGACAAATTTTGTTATATTTTATATATATCTTTAGTAATTTTGTCATTTACAATAATTTCTCTGTGATAAAAATATTTTTTAAATGAAATTGTCAAACTCAATGTGTTTGACAATTCTTTCTCAAGTGTGTTTATTTGTAAATTTATTTGGTTCGTTATATGGTTACAAAAGTTGGTCACCTAGGTGGCCATCATCAAAGTTGCTGGTGGTGGTTGCTGATGATGGTGAGAGTTGGTCGGTGGTGGTGGATAGGGTTTAGGGTTTATCTTAAACCAACTTATTTAAGAGAGTCCTTTATTCAAAAGCTATTTTCATTGGTCATCAAACACTCCAACTGTTTTTAAAATGATCTTATTTAAATAAACACTTAAAAAGTTAAACCAAACACATCATGCTAGACTCTCATTCTAACACCTTTAAAACTGCACATTATTCCACCTATTTGATAACATAAACAATGAAAAAAGGACAAGAAATTAGCAACCCTCCTGATATATCCTTGCATAAGCTCATATTTGAAACAAAACATGCAACCATATGTAGACGAAAAGAACTGGATTTTTGTATAACAGTATACACAAATACAATACAATACATTCACATAAACTAGTGGAAACAGTATTCAAATTTCAAGAACAACAATAGAAGCAAGAAAATAAAGAAGGAATACGACCAGTTTGGCGAATATGATCTGCTTGTTGTTCAGCTATTGCAGCTTGCCGGTTTCTCTTCGCTTCCGCTGCTGCTAGCTTTTCTTCAGCTTTGTG
>JBBPDI010000003.1:13654519-13668383 GCA_037974545.1 Cucumis variabilis
GAACACTGACCACATCCACATCTTTGCAAATATCAGATCCGCTACTGCCTATTAAACATCACAACTTCAATAAAACATCACACTCATGACTCACTGTAAAATTCAAAAGTTCTGTTTAATTCATGCACATGTCACTCCTAAACTATATGTCCATGTAATAGCACAGCAACTCAGACAAGCAGCAGTATGAAGTACAAAATTTCAAAGACAAAAAGATCGAGGCCCTCTGGTTCTGTATAAAATATATCTCTACAAATGACTTGTGAACAGTGAAAATGAAAACACAATGCATCATTTCTCTGTTCTGGTACACAACAATGAATAAACAGAACCTTGTTAGCTAAACGTAATCTGTTTTTCCCTTTTTCTTTTCATTTGTTTTCATTCTATTTTCTGCAATTCCGTTCATACAACTCTCTAGAAAACAAAAACAATGAACATAAAAGAAAAAAAAGAAAAAAGAAAACTTACCCGCCTCATCGATCTGCAAAGCTTGAGATCTCAAATCGTAAATGGATCCAAGCTCTTCCTCCTCCTCCTTCCTCTTCTTCTCCAAGCCAAGCAACATATTCCTAAGCTTCCCAGGTGAAAACCCCCCTCCACCGGGAGGCTGAACAAAATAGCGTCAATCAGATGAACAACAGTGAAGACAAACATAAAAGCATAAGAAATGAGGAAGAACCTGAGGCTTGAGAATCCTCTCGTAGTCCATGGAATAAAGAAGTGTGGTGGGTGTGGTTGGATTTGGAGAAGGAGAAGAAAACAAGGGATTTGAGGAATGTATGTTAGAAGGCTACATTTGAGGAAAAGGGGAGATGGGTAGAGAGGGTTTTTGTTGGAGATTGAGAATCCATGGTCAAAAGCTCAGAAAGAGAAAGAGAGTGTGAGAGTGAGAGAGAAAGCAAGAAGCATGTGTGTGTGTGTGTGTGTACTGCTCCATTTCATCTCTGCATTGCACAGCTTTGTCTCTGCTGACTTTTTTCTCATATTTCGTCTTCTTCTAGTAAAAACCTTTGAAAACCACTTTTTTTTATTCTCCCTTTTTTTCACTCTAAAATTTCTTGCAAATTTCCTCCATTACAGTGCAACTAATTATGAAGATTCTATGCAATCATAATTGAAACTATGGTTACTTTTATATCAGTTGTAAGGTAATGCATGGTAATAGGAAAACAGTGGCCTTCACTTCATCATTTTGTCGTCCTTGTTTACTGCTTTCAATAATTGTAATCATAACGTGATTGTAGAGTTTGCATTCAAATTTGTCGTCAAATACTGTAATCTAATGAAAGGGAATTTTTTTAAAACATAATGTTTCTAGAAAGTAATAACAAAATTAGCATGTTTGCCAAAAAATTGTAAATGAGAGGTGAGTGAAGTTGTGTACCCGACTTCAATAAAGCTAACCGGCATTGTGGACCCGGGCCACGTTTTCTGACTGGAGTTGATGTACTCGATACACAACTCCTGAACAGCTGGACTATCCGATGGGCAACACTAGCATTGATGGATAGTTTTGTCGCGTAGTACACGACCTTCGTTCAACAACTTCACCTCTTTCAAAAACCCTAATTTTACACAATTATGCCTCATTCCAATTTCAAATCTTTCTTATTCCTCTCTTGTTCTCCCTCATTTTCTTGGCAAAAACCTTCCAATTTTCAAGATTTATCTACACACTTCCATCCTACCCCAAAAATCAACTACTTCTTCCATTTTTCATATCAAAAAAGTGTTCTTCCCCTCCATTTTCCTTCCAATTTCTGAACTTTTTTCTTAATTTTTCTGTCGGGACATTTTTAAAAATATCAAAATAAATTAAAATATTTACAAGCTATAACAAAATTTGGATTCTATCACTGATAGTCTTCTATCACTATAGCATATCAATTAGATAGAATTTGCTATAAGTTGTAAATATTTTGTAAAATCTACTATTTTAAAAAATTTCCCTTTTCTGTCTGGTTTAACTTTTTTGTGTATATTTATTTAAGTAAATATCAGTCCAAGTACACGATTTTGTTGTTAAAATTATTTAATTCATGTTTGTTATTTGATTTTATTATTATATTGGTAAAACAATTTAATTTATGTTATAGACTCTTTAAATCCTCCATTTTTCTTTCGGTATTTTTTCACAACGTATGTTTATTGTAAAAATAATTTTATTTAGGTTTGTTATTTGATTTTATTATTTTATTGTAAAAATTAATTGAATTTAGTTATATTGTTTGAATTTAATTATATTATGTGAATTTAGATTTATTATTTGGAATTAGAAGAGTTATTATGAAAAAAAATTATAATAGAATTAATAATATGTATGATAGAAATACATGATATTTTGTTATATATATCATAAATGTTTGGATTTATTTGGTTAAATATTTTTAAAAAATAAAAGATATAATAATAATAGATAGGGAAGGCGACAGTTAATATACTACAAATGCCACCAGATTTTTGCTTCATAGATCGGGGCCGACACCAAGTTTAATGTGATTTTATTTCTAAACGTACCCAATATATTTTTTGAAAATGTTTGTTTTTATTCTTCTCTTATCACTATTATAAGATGTTAGAATAAATAAAACCTAAGTTAATCTTGAAGGTGATAATACGAATTTTGTGCTACCTACGTTAAACGATCGATATACTTTTTTAAAAACAATTCCAAAAGCTATCTATTTCCAATTTAATAATAAAGTTAATAAAACAAATATCTATGTTTTGGTGATTCCATATGAGAATTGTATGTATGAAAAAATGGAAAATTTAACGACAATAAGCTACTAAAAAAATTAATTTTTATGTCTAAAATTTGTTGGTGATATTTTCATTTGTTAATTAAATATTAATAATATCAATATTAAAAAAATAGGTGACACACAATACATCACAATAATTTTTTCTTTTTTCTTTTCTCTAAATATTAACAAGAAAAAAATAGGAATAATATCAATATTAAAAAAGAAGAAAGAATCTTAAAAGTAGGAGATTACAAGAGAATTTTTATAAAAAACAAAATTTCTACTCTATGTCCATTAGTTTTTTTCGCAAAGTTCCCTTATTTGTTGTTATTCTAAAAATAATTAGTTTTTTAAACTCTAATAATCTTTTAAACCCTAATAATTTTTTAACTTTTTTAAGGAAATTGTGTACCGGGTACACGACTCTTATCATCCAGTCACCTTCCACGTGGATCATGGGTCATCAATTATACGTCAAACTGGTCAATTATACTGACGTGTAAAGCATGGAAGTTGTGTACAGTACACGACTTCCATCATTTTCCCAAACTCACCTATTTTTTACAATAATTTGCCAAAACACCCTATTCTTATCATTTTTTCTCAAACAATCCTCTTTTTGTCAATATTTTCAAAAAACACATTATTTTTTAAAATACTCCAATGAAAGGATAAAAGGTGTTCAATTAAATTGCAAATAAAAAATTATGTGGGATGATTCATTACTTTTATTGTTACCGTTATTAATATTGTTATTGTGACCCTATGAAAATTATAAATTTGACATGTTTATTGTTACCGTTACATTACTATTAAGGTCGAAAATCAATGGCAGAGATAACAGTAAAATTTAATAATATTCATAATTTTAGGTAAATGAGATAAAAAAAAAATAATCCAACTATATTTATGATTCAAGTATATTATGCATCATCCATCAATAAAATTTTATTTCCATTACATCAATTTTCATTATAATTTTGTAAAAGTAGCCTAAATTCTAGCTTTCATAAAATTATAGGTAATGAATTTACAATTTAACGTTTTTTTATATCTATTAGTTTGTTGTTGGTTATTGTCTACACTTTTGACTTTGGTTCTTCCTTATCATGTATTTTTAATTAGGAGTGTAATAATAACCTGACATCTCAGACTATTCAACTCATAGTATAAGGTTGGGTTGAGTTGGGTCTGGAGTTGAGGTTGAAAAATTCAATCCAACCCTCTCTAACTCGAATTAATGATATATATCACTACAAGAAAATGGAGATCTCCTTACGCACAAAAGCATCGAAAGAAATAAAACAACATCGAAAAAAGATTTCTCGACGCATAAGTTCGTGTACATCGGGATCGAAGTTGGGAAAAATCTGTCGGGAGAGGATATCCTGACGCACGTGTGTTGGGATATCCTCTATTTCTTTAAAAAGAAAAAAGAAAACCTTCTCATCATCAACATCTTTCTACTTGGGTAACCATCCATTTGATCATTTTCTTCAACTTGCTCCTCTTTTGCAGCTGCTGTGTGCAAAATATGTATACATTTAAACCACAAAGACACATTAAGTAGTAAATAAACAACAAGAAAAATAAAATCATATTTTACCTTCTAAACTCACCATGGTTGCCAAGAACATAAAGAGCGATTACAACACATTCCAAAATGTTGAATATAACAAAAACAGAAATCAATAAAAAACATTTGGATACTTAGAATAAAAGAAACTCAATGATAGAAAAGGAAATTAAGAAAAAATTCAAAGGGGTTTATATTTAGGATTTTGAACTTTGAATTACTTCCAACCAAGAAGTTGTGAAAGAGACGAAGACAGAGGGAGTGGTGGAGGCGGACAGAGTGGACGGCAACGGGTGGACGACGATCTCTCTCTCGCTCTCGCGGCCTCTTCCTCTTTTCCTTTCAACTTGAGTTCTGTGTTATATGAATATAAAACTCAAATATGTAAAGGATCTCCCAACGCACTTCGTGAACGTCGGACAATCCACCTATTTCCAACGTTGTAAAGTACAAAGTCAGAAAAAGTGTCCTTCATTCATGACGTTTCACTAACGGCGTCGGGAAAAGTTTAAAATTTTTAATTTTTATTGCCATCTCTGATTCACCCTCTTATTGGCTTCTCATCCTCTCGTTTGTGGGCGTTAGAGAACGCATCGGCTTCTCATCCTCTCTTCAGATTCTCCCTCTCTGCATTACCATCCCACGACGTTGTTGGTGTTACCCTCTCCCTCTTGTCTCAACTTCTCATATCACGCCATCACCAACGTTACCTTCTCCCTCTCATCTCGGCTTCTCCTTCCCAGTGTTTGTCGTCATCGACTTCTCATTTCACCGTCTTTGTCATCGTTCTCTCAGTCTACCTGTAACGCTCCAGGCCTAGGATTCGGACCAGGATTTGGAATTCGGATCTCTGACATTCGCCGACATCTCTGCAACCTGGCTATAAAGTCCTTTCAACATGTTTTGTCATCACGCACATGCATCCTAGGAAAATTCCCAAGAGGGCACTGAACATAGAATTACTCCAAGCTAAACACGCTTAACTTTGAAGTTTCTATGATCGAGCCACCGAAAAGGAAGGTGCATTTTGTTGGTACAGGTATTAACTTTTAATTCTTTTAAGTCTTTTTTAACATTACTTTCATGTCCTCAGGATCCCTCTCATTCAGATGTGGTACTGGTTCATTCATGTCTCTTCCTCCTAATCTCAGGCGTTACACTACCTCTCAAACTTCTTGTTAGTGATTATTTATTTTGAGTATTTTTTCTACATTTAAAAGTTACTAGATATGCCTTTTTAGTAGTTTTTGTGTGTTTTGAGTTTAAAAAAACAATTGGAAAAGTTAGATAAGGTTTGGTGACAGTTTTAGGGTTTTGAGAAAGAAGCAATAATTTGGTTGGGATTGAAGAAAATGGGGTAAAAGAAAACATTAGGAATGGGGAAAAAAACAATATAACCCAACCCAACCCAACCCATATTTTAAGGGTTAGGAATACTATTCAGGTTACCAATCCAACCAACCCGAAAATATGAGTTGGGTTGGGAGTGTGCCAACCCGATTACACTCTTGTTTTTAATATGTACAATCTATCTATGTATTTTTAATTCTGGTCCATATACTTTCAAATTTTTCACTGTTATTTCATCTTCAAATGACCAAAATTGAATTGAAGTACTAAAAAGAACAAATATTAATAGTAGATAGAGCAAAATTAACATTAAATAAATATAAAGACCAAAATAAATCAAAACTAAAATACATGAATGAAAATAGTTTATAAAGAGGGAAATTTTAAAAAATAGTAAAATTCATCAAAATCTATCTATAGTGTATATGAAAAATCTGTTATAGTGTATATGAAAAATTTGTTATATTTTGTAAATAGTTTTTTTATTCTTTAAATTTGACTAAAATATTAAATATTTTCTCATTAAAGAATTAAAGAATTTTTATTGTAGAAAGGAACAAGCAATATTTAGGGGGGGGAAAGGAAAAAATTAAATATTTTATTAAATGGAACCTAAATGAAATAAAAGTAAAAAGTTAAATTGAAAATAGCCGTTCTATAAAAGTGAACCAAAGCTACCGGACGAAATTACAATTCAAACTTCTTCTTTTTCTTTGTTTTCTTTACATTTATTTTCATCATTTCCTTTCTCAAAGTAAGTTTAATTTACCCAACTTTTAAAAACATATAACAAAACAACAAAATATTTATACGATATAGGATAATTTTAAAAATAGAAAAAAGCTCATAATCCAGAGTCAATATATTTGGAAAACAATAGTTTAGATTCGATCGTTTAGTCCAATCTAAAGTTTAGATTTTGTATTTAGATTTTATTGTTTGAATTAGGATACCCAAATCTCCTATATGATCGTTTATATTTGAAAAAAAAATAGCACGATCTTGAACTAAATAACAGTTTGAAAAAAATAAAAAAATAACAAAAAAAAGACGGTGGTAAGGAAAAAGAAAAAAATTACAGAGAAAAAGACGATAAGAAGGAAAAGAAAAATTGCAGAATAAAGAATAAGAAAAGGAAGGACAAATTGAAATATTTATAAAAAAAATGACAGAAGAAGAGAAAAAAACGATAGAAATAAAAAAATATCGTAGAAGAGAAAAAGAAAAAGATAACAAAAAACCGATGATAAGAAAGAGCAAACCTATAATTTTTTTTAAAACAATAATTTTTTAGGCTTTTTTATTTTATTACACCAACCCTAAGATGTTAATATTGTTTTTATTATTATTATTGAAATATAAATTAAAATGGCGGGTTTTAAGATTTTAGAGAACTTTTTTTTTGAATATAATCACAAATCAGTGGTTGGAGTAAAATTAAAAGCAATGGCATCTCACCTAAAATGATTCACCATTTTTTTTCTTTTTATTATAAGGTTTAGGTTGTAGCTTTTTGAGATCATGCTATCCTTTTTTAAACAAAAGAATATACAAGTGAAGTGAGATTTGCATTTGACTGAGTAAAGCACGCGGCTACACCTTCTTCATATTCCCTTTCTAACAATTTTTTCTTTTTTTTTAGCATAATTAAATATCACCTTTATTTTTCTCATTTCATGTCCTCATCAATCTATTATGACAACAACATATAAATACTACTCATCACTACATATATATCTTTCAAAAAAATATGTTTTTTTATTTAACAATATGCACTTTCACCTTTGGTCCCCCTTGAGGACTCACCTATCTATTTAGTGAATGTTAGGTGTGGTTTAATCTATCTATTATTGTGAGCCCTACTAGCTGAATGACACGATCTAATTTGAGGGATGACATGTCTTTAAGACACTCGTTGTATTATATTATTGAATGGTCAATTCGAATATATAGTTGAGTGGATAGTGCACCAATTATTGACCTAAGATTTGGTGAATTAAAGAAAAAAAACCTTATTGAATTAACCCATGTTACCATGACCGTCAGATATATCTTAGTCAATATTATTTAATTTAGTTTGATAATACTTGATCATCTAATTCTTTATTTGATTGATTGTACTTATTTGAGGTAAAGAGCATAAATCTTCCCGAAATTGAAATTGAAATTGAAGTATTATATAGTATTTATAATTATCTTGGAAGAACTTGGGTCTTCAAACATTATTTAGTACTACTCTTCACAAGCTTAAATATACTTACACGCATTTTTTTTTAATTTTGGATAATATTTTTCACTGTGCTCATGATTCTATGGTATTTTAATATTTATGTACAATAAATTTTAAATGTAAAAGACATTGATAATTAAGGTGACCGGATTTGCGAAAGTATTTTACAAACTCGGTATTGTGTTAGATCTTAACCAAATTTGGAATCTATTTGTCGTAGAATGTTAACCAAATCTTTCCTATATAATGGAATCTATTATATCCTTAACCCAACATTTATCTCTAATCAATGTTTATATATTTATTTACTAAAATTATATCCTAAACATTTATCTCTAATAAATGTTTATATATTTATTTTTTAGAATTTTGAAAAATATATTTAATTAATCCATAATATATATTTTACTAAGATAAGCTCTTCTTCTTTCGATTTCATGAACTCATATTGCATTGAACCATTGCACCGTGGAGATAGAAATTAAATAGGATTGTGTCATCCCACGTACCAGTTTTAGATTCTTTCTCTTAAAGTGAACTCACTCTCCTAATTCTTCTAGAAGATATATATAGGTTGTTTAATAAAATTTCTGAAATATCTTATTCTATTTTTATTATTTTAAATTTGTATTTATCTTAAATAAACTTTCTTTAATTGTTTTCCAAAAATATCAAGATGAAAATTTATTTATTCTAAATTGAGTTAGCAATTAATAGGTAAAAATTGCTTACGATTATATACTTTTTGAGATGGAATAACGTATGATAACAACCATATTAAGTTTCTTTATAATTGTAAATAACACCACATACACCTGTACACTTTTTAGGTTAAAAATCTAGTTTGTAACAATTTAGTTTATGAAAAAACTAGTTTGTAATAATTTAGTTCATAAACTTTCAATTTTGTAACGATTTAGTTTTTGAACTTTATTATGTAACAATTTAGTCATTATATTAAAGAATGTGTAACAGTTTAGTCTCTATTCTAGATTTGAGTGTGAAAATTAAAAATGTGTAACAATTTAGTCTCTATTATAGATCTGATGGTAAAAATCTAATGATTTTTTTTTACATAAATAAATCAATAGACTACTTAGAGACTTAATAAATTTATATAATAAAATGTCTACACATCATAAAATATTAAAAATTAACATTAAATTTTGTTTATGTTGTAAACTAAATTGATAAAAAGTAAATATATATATATATATATATATATATATATATATATATAAAGACCAAATCGTTACAAATTACTAAAGTTCTTGAACTATATAGTTAGTTTTATGAAAGTTTACCCACAAATCATCCAACCACTTTCTCGAAATTAGCATGCTAATTGGTACCTACCTCCACTCCTTAAAGAATGCACAACACTCAAATTCAAAAAATATATATTCCAAAAAAAATTCACTATTTATAGATAATTTGATAAGCATAGAGTAAACCATTATAATATTTAAAATAATATGAATATAACACATACGCCTCCAACATGAGTAGAATGACATCTGTTTTTTTCTTCTATATATAATATTTATAATACAAAAGTAATTCCAAAATCACTCAAAAACAAAAATTGTTTTCCATTCATGTAATTAAAGGAGGAGAAACATTTTAGTGGATGAAACTTATCCAATCCAACTATATATATATATATATATACTTAATTATGTTAGGGCAATTTTCATTGGTTGGTGGTGCATATTGAAAGTAAGCTATAGAGTGGAGTGAGGTTAGAAAGTGCAACCTTTTAATATATACTAATTATTATTATTCCAATTGAGGGTGCTCACTTTGTCTTTGACCAAAATCCACTTAATAAATGAATTGGACATTATGTGGGTCTAAATCTCACATCAAATGCTTTGCTTCTTCTTTCTTTCTTTTTTTAACCATATACACATAATTACTATTCTTTAGTCATTTCATTCATTATTCCAACCCCAAATATTTATTATAATTATTTCTATCCATTTAAGACATGAAACTTATCATTCTTATATTGATCAGCCTAGACTTTTTCGTTTTATAAAATGAATTAATAAAATATAATTTTATATATGATTTTGAAAGAAAATTATATTTAAAAATCTAAATTGATTCATTTATAAATTTTTAAGACTGATATAATTATAAGTTTCACAAAATGTTAAAAATGAAAAACGTAAAACGTAAAGTAATACACTTACAAAAATTTAGAGTTTAAATTGATAAAATTATTAATTCAACTTGATATTTAAAAATATAAAGTAATATGTTTTGTTTATATTTATGGCCTGTCGGCCAGTATGGAGGGAGTTAATAGTAACGACCATCAAATAATTAGGATTGACTCAATTATTTTGAGTTCCATTTTCAAATGTTCATAATTTGAATTCTATATCCTATCTATAAAATTGTTAGAAAATCTAATCATCAACTTCTGAATGCAAAGGTACATTAATTAACATAAATACACCAACAATGTATTGAATAATAATTATCATAATCATGATCAACGTAGCAATATACATTATATATACACTGGTGGATCTAAAAATTTTGTTAACAAGTGCTCATGATCCAACAAGCCAAGTTTAAAATGTTTATTTAAAAAGTTCATAAGTTATTTCAAAAATTAAATAAATAAGAATAACTTAAATAACTTAGGGGAGTTGTTATAGATAACACACGAAAAAAATAAAACTATTTATAAAATATAGTAATGAGTTATATAAAGTTTCAATATTTTGCTATTTTGTAATATATCCATTAAACTAAATGTATAATAGTGATTAAAACATAAAAATTAAAATGTATAAACTAGAAGCAATTCAAACATGTCTAAATAAAATTAAGAACTAAAATAATGGAGAAAAAAATATATGTAACTCAACTTTTCGAATCTAACTTGAGGTTGTTAATTAAATAAATAACATTTTCAAACTTTTAAAACACACAAAGTGTACTTGTTTTACTAAAAATGTAAAACACAAATCTAAAAACAAGAGTTTGGCAAATCAGCAAAAAACTTGCTATGAAAATAAACTTAATTTAGATCTTATTCATTTTAAGGAAAACTAGTAGGTAACACGTGCTAGACACGATAATTTTTCATATAAATAGTACGAAACTATATTTATTTACTCATGATTTTTTTAAATGATTTTTTGAAATACATTTTTCAGCTTCATTTCTAGAGAGATCTCTTACTCAAGACTTGTTATGTGTGTATAAAATCGAATGAGCTAAAAGATATAAAAAAATTGATAGTATGAATATGAAACAATTCATTCAATCAAACTTTAGATTGATGAGTAGAGCTTTTTTATATGTATCAATTACATATCGAATGTTTAAATTGATTGGAATTTTGGATATCAACATTGACTTGATTATTATTTGGATATTTGTGCTAATTCTATATATTTTATGTATTTCTACCCTATTCAAGAAGCATACTTATTTAATAAATTTTTCAAGAATTATAATTAGTTATTGTTTTTAAACGAATAATTAAATTTAAATGAAAATATATTATTGAAATAATACAAATAGAAAACATTTTTTTTCCTTTGGTTCCCTCAATTATAAAATTCATTATATACTATTGTGATAAGCATATTATACATCTTTACATGATTAAAAACATACTTAATTACAAAGCAAATTTATATAATAAAAAATATTATACATCTTTACATGATAAAAAAAAATATACTTAATTACAGAACAATAATTACAAATTGAAAAATCTAGTTCTTTGACATCTTCATGCCACTTTGTTCTTTTTTTGGAAATGATGCTTCTGATCGTTCTCTCTTTAGTTTTCTATTTTTACAGTCTTCATCCTTGAATCCTAATCAATTTCTCTACATCTTTTTTATTGGTTTGATTGCTTGCTCCTAGGCATCGCAAAAATATGATGAAGGTTAGTGGGCTTTTGTAGCCTTGGCTCACAAATCTTCATTTGAACTTGTTGGAAGACTAATTTATTCACACCCTAACTTTTTGTTGTGACTTGTGAACATGAATAGAAAATAAAAAGAATATGATATTTATACCTAAAGATTTGAAAAATGAAAGAATTTGAAAGATTGAAATAAATACAAAATAGTTAATATGAGATAAGGAAATGTGAATAGGTGGAAGATAGAGAAGAATATGAATGGTTTCAGAGAAATGTTAATAATATAATTAATTAGACAGAAAGTTAAAATTATTAATACTAAGTATTTATTAATAATTAATTTAAATTAAAAAATAAATAAATAGCAAATTACAATAAAACCATAGTAGGAAACAAACAAATCTATTAAGAAAAATGGTAAAATTGAAAATAAAAAACTTCTCCTCCTTCATACGCAGTCAAATCTTGAAAATCTTGGAAATAGCGAAAGCTTTCTCATTTTTTTACCTTTACCTTTGCCTGAAAAGTTAAACATAGAGAAATTATGACTATAGAGATATTCAATAAGAGACTCACTACTGGTCCCGCTAGTCAATTAGTATCAGTCGAAGGGTGGTGATCTCGAGAGACATTGTACATGCAGGGTACACTAGCCTAATAGCCAAAACTAACATCTACCATCAATCTAAATGAACCAAACATAGTCTAATAATGGGCATAAACATAACATGCAAACATCATCCAACAAACTCCATAATTTACATAATCAGTCACATAAATAAATCAACACACTCCCAGTCAAACCCCCACCTAAGTCCATCGATAGAATTTAATTTTTGTCAATGCATTTTAACTAGTCAATCTATACAATACAATTTCATCTTCATTCGATGGTTAAATTCCTGTGCAAAACCCTTGATGCATCACTTAAGTCAAAGTTAAATTCCATATCATAAAAGAGTTCGAGGCTTACAAAAATGTTTGAAAAAGTGCCAAAGAAGTTTACTTTTTTATACTTCCTAAATTTTTTACAATGAACTTATTTACTTTATAAAATTTCAAAATATATTTATTTGAATTTTAAATAATTTATTTAAACAGTTCAAAGGTAAATTTTTTGGGTGGTTTTTTGGGTGCCAAAGGTAAACTGCTTAGGCTCTGATACCATTGAGGGACGAGGGACGTGCCCTTATATAGATAAACAAATCTCCTGCTGAGATATCATTTATCCATACAGGTTAATACACGTGTCGTCAATAAATTTACATTGAAGAAAGATAAAGAGAGTGGCCGACAGGACAGGACCCCTGATTGGTATCTTATCTCTTCAGAATCTTTCTTTTTTAAAAGTAAATATTACGATAAGATTTGGGTGGGACAGGACCCCCACTTATCCTTATCTTTTCGTAATAATTGCAAAACTTTAATTATTAAAGGTTAATAATTACAAAAAGACAAAATACAAAAGTAAAGCAAAGTAAAGTTAAAAAGCTGAAAAGATATGTCTGCATCTTGTCGTCTTCATCTTTTTCTTCATTTCTTCTTACTGCGTTGGTGATGTCACCCAGTTTTGTCTGAATGGCCAGGATTGGTTTTACCATGCGACTACAGTTGCTCCATTAATTAGAGAATACATCTAGGGTCTTACTCTCGGCTTTTCCGCCATTAACTGGCCAAGCATCTTCTTCTCTTTGGAACGGTTGGTCGCGGTAAAATTTTCCTATCCAGAGTCAATCCGTTGCTAACTGCAAGCTGCTAACCGCAGTGGCCTTTGGGTTGGTTATTCCCACTTCAGTCACCTATCATCTACATCACCCTTCCCTTAATCGGAAATTCTAAAATTGACGATGACAAAATACAGACTAGATATACTGGACTTTATATACAGACTTTTTTTTATATATAAAAACATATATACAGATATGTAAATAAAACGTATTTTTCATCCCAGTTGGGAATCCAAATACGGATCTAGTATATCGTAATTTAAATACGAATCAGAAAGACCGTATTCAAGTTCGATATCATTGACAGAAGAATTGGAAGAGATTCCATCGTCT
>JBBPDI010000003.1:13668483-13682520 GCA_037974545.1 Cucumis variabilis
TTTGTCGTCCTTGTTTACTGCTTTCAATAATTGTAATCATAACGTGATTGTAGAGTTTGCATTCAAATTTGTCGTCAGATACTGTAATCTAATGAAAGGTAATTTTTTAAAAAATAATGTGTTTTTAGAATGTAATGACAAAATTAGGTTGTTTGCAAAAAAAATTGTAAAGATAGGTGAGTGAAGCTTCAATAAAGTTGATTGGCGTTGTGGACCTGGTCCACGTTTTCTGACTGAAGTCGTGTACTCGGTACACGACTCCTGTACAGATGAACTATCCAAATGGCAACAATAGCGTTGATGGATAGTTTTGTCGCGTAGTGCACGACTTTCGTTCAGCGACTTCACCTCTTTCAAAAACCCTAATTTTACACCATTATGCCTTCATTCCAATTCCAAATCTTTCTTATTCCTCTCTTGTTCTCCCTCATTTTCTTGGCAAAAACCTTCCAATTTTCAAGATTTATCTACACACTTTCATCAAATCCCAAAAATCAACAACTTCTTTCATTCTTCACAACAAAAAAATGTTCTTCCCCTCCATTTTCCTTCCAATTTCTGATTTTTTTCCTTAATTTTTTTGTCGGGACATTTTTAAAAATAGCAAAATAAATTAAAATTTTTACAAGCTATAGCAAAATTTTGGATACTATCACTATTGTTATAGGTTGTAAATATTTTGTAAAATCTACTATTTTTAAAAATTCCCTTTTTTTGTCTGGTTTAATTTTTTCATGTATATTTTTTTTAAGTAAATCATAATCCAGGTACACAATTTTGTTGTTAAAATTATTTAATTCATGTTTGTTATTTGATTTTATTATTATATTGGTAAAACAATTTAGTTTATGTTGTAGGCTCTTTAAATCCTCCATTTTCTCTTACGGTATTTTTTCACAAGGTATGTTTATTGTAAAAATAATTTTATTTAGGTTTGTTATTTGATTGTATTATTTTATTTAGGTTTGTTATTTGATTTTATTATTTTATTGTAAAATTTATTTGAATTTATTTATATTGTTTGACTTTAATTATATCGTGTGAATTTAGATTTATTATTTGGAATTATAAGAGTTCTTATGAAAAAAAATCATAATAGAATTAATAATATGTATAATAGAAATACATGATATTTTGTTATATATATCATAAATGTTTGGATTTATTTGGTTAAATATTTTTTAAAAATAAAAGATATAATAATAATAGATAGGGGATGCGACAGTTAATATGCTACAAATGCCATCAGAGTTTTGCTCCATAGATCGAAGCCTACACCAAGTTTAAAGTGATTTTATTTCTAAAAGTACGCAATATATTTTTTGAAAATGTTTATTTTTATTCTTCTTTTATCACTATTATAAGGTGTGAGAATAAATAAAACTTAAGTTAATCTTGAAGGTGATAATACGAATTTTGTGCTACCTACGTTAAACGATCGATATACTTTTTTAAAGATAATTTCAAAAGCTATCTATTTTCAATTTAATAATAAAGTTAATAAAACAAATATCTATGTTTTGGTGATTTCATATGAGAATTGTATGTATGAAAAAATGGAAAATTTAACGACAATAAGCTACTAAAAGATTTAATTTTTATGTCTAAAAATTGTTGGTGATATTTTCATTTGTTAATTAAATATTAATAATATCAATATTAAAGAAATAGGTAACAAGTAATACATCACAATAATTTTTTTTTTCTTTTTTCTTTTCTCTAAATATTATCTTTCCCTCACAACAAGAAAAAAAAGTAATAATATCAATATTAGAAAAAAAAAATCTTAAAAGTAGGAGATTACAAAAGAATTTTTATTAAAAAAAAAACAAAATTTCTACACTGTTTCCATTAGTTTTTTTCACAAACTTCCCTTATTTGTTGTTATTCTAAAAATAGTTAGTTTTTTAAACTCTAATAATCTTTTAAACCCTAATAATTTTTTAATTTTTTTTAAGGTACACGACTTCTATCATCCAGTCACCTTCCACGTGGGTCATGGGTCGTCAATTATACGTCAAACTGGTCAATTATACTGAAGTGTAAAGCATGGAAGTCGTGTACCACGTCCATCGTTTTCCCAAACTCACCTATTCTTTACAATAGTTTGCCAAAACATCCTATTCTTATCATTTTTTTTCAAACAATCCTATTTTTATCAATATTTTTAAAAAACACATTATTTTTTAAAATACTCCAATGAAAGGATAAAAGGTGTTCAATTCAATTGCAGATAAAAAATTATGTGGGATGATTGTTACCGTTATTAATATTGTTATTGTGACCCGATGAAAATTATAAATTTGACATGTTTATTGTTACCATTACATTACTATTAAGGTCGAAAACCAATGGCAACGATAACAATAAAATGTAATATATTCATAATTCTAGATAAATGTGATAAAAAAAACAATCCAACTATATTTATGATTCAAGTCTCTCATGCATCATCCATCAATAAAATTTTATTTCCATTACATCAATTTTCATTACAATTTTGTAAAAGCCTAAATTCTAGCTTTCATAGGTAATAAATTTACAATTTAACGTTTTTTAATATCTATTAGTTTGTTGTGGGTTATTGTCTATACTTTTGACTTTGGTTCTTCCTTATCATGTATTTTTAATTAGGAGTATAATAATAACCCGACATCTCAGATTATTCAACTCATATTATAAGATTGGATTGGGTTAAGTTCAAAATTTTGGTTTTTATCGGGTTGGATTAGGTTGGTATGGGGTTGAGGTTGAAAGATTTAGTTCAACCCACTCCAACCCGAATTAATGATATATATCACTACAAGAAAATGGAGATCTCCTGACGTACAAAAGCGTCAAACGAAATAGAAAAATGTCAAAAAAGGATTTCTCGATGCATAAGTTCGCGTGCGTCAGGATCAAAGTTGGGAAAATCTGTCGGGAGAGGATATCCTGACGCACGTGCGTTGGGATGTCCTCTATTTTTTTTATAAAAAAAAACCTTCTCATCGTCATCATTTTCCTGCTTGGGTAACCATCCATTTGATCATCTTCTTCAACTTGCTCCTCTTTTGCAGGTGTGTATGCAAACAAACATATATAAACACTCAAACCACGAAGACACACTCAACAGTAAATAAACAACAAGAAAAATAAAATCATATTTTACCTTCTAAACTCACCATGGTTGCCAAGAACATAAATAGCGATTACAAAACATTCCAAAATGTTGAATATAACAAAAACATAAATCAATAAAAAACATTCAGATGCTTAGAATAAAAGAAACTCAATGATAGAAAAGGAAATTAAGAAAAAATTCAAAGGGGTTTATATTTAGGATTTTTGAACTTTGAATTACCTCCAACTAAGAAGTTGTGAAAGAGATGAAGATGGAGGGAGTGGCAAAGGCGGACAGAGTGGACGGCAACGGGTGGACAACGATCTCTCTCCCACTCTCGCAGCCTCTTCCTCTTTTCCTTTCAATTTGAGTTCTGTGTTATATGAATATAAAACTCAAATATGTAAGGGATCTCCCAACGCATTTCATGAACGTCGAACAATTCACCTATTTCCGATGTTGTAAAGTACAACGTCGGAAAAAGTGTCCTTCATTCATGACGTTTCACTAACGGAGAAAAAGTTTAAAATTTTTAATTTTTATTGCCATCTCTGATTCATCACTAATGGAGAAAAAGTTAAAAATTTTTAATTTTTATTGCCATCTCTGATTCACCCTCTTATTGGCTTCTCATCCTCTCGTTTGTCGGCGTTAGAGTACGCATCGGCTTCTCATCCTCTCTTCAGATTCTCCCTCTTCGCATTACCATCCCACGATGTCGTTGGTGTTACCCTCTCCCTCTTGTCTTGACTTCTCATATCACGCCATCACCAACGTCCTTCTCTCTCTCATCTCGACTTCTCTTTCTCAGTGTTTGTCGTCGTTCTCTCAGTCTACCTGTAACGCCCCATGCCTAGGATTCAGACCACATCTCGGCTTCTCTTTCTCAGTGTTTGTCGTCGTTCTCTCAGTCTACCTGTAACACCCCATGCCTAGGATTCAGACCAAGATTTGAAATTCGGATCTCCGACATTTGCTTGCATCCTCTCAACCTGGCGACAGAGTCCTTTCAGCATGTTTTGTCCTCACGCACATGCATCCTAGGAAAATTCCTAGGAGGTCACCCAACATAAAATTACTCTAAGCTAAACACGCTTAACTTTGAAGTTCCTATGATCGAGCCATCAAAAAGGAAAGTGCACCTTGTTGGTATAAATATTAACTTTTAATTCTTTTAAGTCTTTCTTAACATTACTTTTATGTCCTCGGGATCCCTCTCATTCAGATGTGGTACCGGTTCATTCATGTCTCCCTTCTAATCTCAGGTGTTGCACTACCTCTCGAACTTCTTGTTAGTGATTATTTATTTTGAGCATTTTTTCTACATTTAAAAGTTACTAGATATGCCTTTTTAGTAGTTTTTGTGTGTTTTGAGTTTAAAAAAACAATAGGAAAAGTTAGATAAGGTTTGATGTCAATTTTAGAGTTTTGAGAAAGAAGCAATAATTTGGTTGGAATGGAAGAAAATGGGGAAAAAGAAAACATTAGGAATGGAAAAAAAATAATAATATAACACAATACAACCTAATCCATATTTTAAGGGTTAGGAATACTATTCAGGTTACCAATCTAACCAACCCGAAAATATGGGTTGGCTGGGTTAGGAGTGTCCCAACCCATTTACACTCCTATTTTTAATATGTACAATCTATCTATGTATTTTTAATTTTGGTCCATATGCTTTCAAATTTTTCATTTTTATTTCATCTTGAAATGACCAAAATTGAATTGAAGGACTAAAAAGACCAAAATAAATCAAAACAAAAATACATGGATGAAAATAGTTTATAAAGAAGGAAATTTTAAAAAATAGTAAAACTCATCAAAATATATAGTCTATATGAAAAATCTGTTATATTTTATAAATAGTTTTTTTTATCCTCTAAATCTGTCTAAAATATTAAATATTTTCTCATTAAAGACAATTTTTATTGTAAATAAAAATAGAAAGGAACAAGTACTATTTAGGGGGGAAAAAAGGAAAAAAATTAAATATTTTACTAAATGGAACCTAAATGAAATAAAAGTTGAAAGTTAAAAGTTAAATTAAAAATAGCCGTTCTATAAAAGTGAACCAAAGCTACCGGACGAAATTACAATATTTCAAACTTCTTCTTGTTCTTTGTTTTCTTTACATTTATTTTCATCATTTCCTTTCTCAAACTAAGTTTAATTCAGTGGTCTCAAAGACATATAACAAAACGACAAAATATTTATACGATATAGGATAATTTTGAAAATAGAAAAAGCTCATAATCCAGAGTCCAATATATTTAAAAAACAATAGTTTAGATTTCGTTATTGATTTGATCGTTTAGTCCAATCTAAACTTTAGATTTTGTATTTAGATTTTATTGTTTAAATTAGGATACCCAAATCATTTATATTTGAAACACGATCATTTAGATTTGACTTTTATTTTAGCCAATAGTTTACATTTAGCCATCCAATATTTCAATGATTTTTTTTATCTTTTATATTTGGCACACGATCTTAAAAAATCAAATAACAATTTCAAAAAAAATAGCACCTTGAACCAAATAACAGTTAGAAAAATAAAAAAAAATTACGAAAAAAAGACGGTGGTAAGAAAAAAGAAAAATAAATTACAGAGAAAAAACAATGAGAAGGAAAAGAAAAATGTCAGAATAAAGAATAAGAAAAGAAATGAAAATTTGAAATATTTAAAAGAAAAATGGGAGAAGAAGAGAAAAAAGACGATGGAAAGAAAAAATATTGTAGAAGAGGGAAAGAAAAAAATAACAAAAAAAAAAGAAAAAAACGATGATAAGAAAGAGCAAACCTATAATTTTGTTTTAAAAACATAGTAATTTTATAGACTTTTTCATTTTATTACACGAAATATAAATAGTTTGGCTAGTTGTTATATTTATGAAAATTGACGTTAATGGTGTTTTTATTATTATTGTTGTTGTTGTTGAAATATAAATTAAAATGGCGGGTTTTAAGATTTTAGAGAATTTTTTTTGAATATAATCACAAATCAGTGGTTGAAGTAAAATTACAAGCAATGGCATCTCACCTAAAATGATTCACCATTTTTTTCCTTTTTTATTATAAGGTTTAGGTTCTACCTTTTTGTTAACTAATCTTTTATATTGCTATCCTTTTTAAATAAAAGACTATACACAAGTGAAGTGAGATTTGCATTTGAATGAGTAAAGCACGCGGAGACCTTCTTCGTATTCCCTTTCTAACAATTCTTTCTTTTTTAAGCATCAGTAAAGATGACTTCATCTTACCTACACTCTTACTTTCTTCTTGCCTTTATTTTTCTCATTTCATGTCCTCATCAATCTATTATGACAACAAAATATAAATAACACTCATCACTACATATATATTTTTCAAAATGTTCCTTTTATTTAACAATATGCACTTTCACCTTAGTCCCCCTTGAGGAGTGACCTATCCATTTAGTGAATGTTGGGTGTGGTTTAATCTATCTACTATTGTGAGCCCTACTAGCTAAATCACACAATTTAATTTGAGGGATGACACATCTTTAGACATTCGATGTATTATATGATTGAATGATCAATTCGAATTCGAATATATAGTTGAGTGGATATAGTGCACCAAATTATTAACCTAAAATTTAGTGAATTAAAGAGAAAAAAAATCTTATCGAACTAACCCATGTTACCATGACCGTCAGATATATCTTAGTCAATGTTATTTAATTTTTTAGTTAAATTTAATTTAATTTAGTATGGTAACACATATATTAGTTTGTACTTACCCTCTAATTAAATAAAGAAAATACTAACTTAAAGTATTTAATTAGAAGAGAGAGAGGATAACTTTTTTTTGTTTGGAGTACTAAGTGATAAGAAACAAAAGCAATAAACAACTAAGGTTTGGGAAAATCCCTTGAAACAACATAGATTTAATTTACCGTTGTTATAATCAAGGTTTGAGTTTTTCAATTCTAAAGGTTTATATTACTTACCATCGTACCAAAATTATACACAAAGATATTATAATCAAGGTATATGCGTGCACATGTATATGTTTGTGCGTTCGTGTGGATCTAATTTAATCTTTAATACTTGATCATCTAATTCTTTGATTGTTTGTACTTATTTGAGAGGTAAAGATCATAATTTTTCTCGAAATTGAAATTGAAGTATTATATAGTATTTATAATTATCTTTGAAGAACTTGGGTCTTCAAACATTATTTAGTACTACTCTTCACAAGCTTAAATATACTTACACGCACATTTTTTAATTTTGGATAATATTTTTCATTGTGCTCATGGTTCTGTGGTATTTTAATTTTCATGTACAATAAATTTTAAATGTAAAGGACATTGATAATTAAGGTGACCAGATTTGCGAAAGTATTTTGCAAACTCGGTATTGTGTTAGATCTTAACCAAATTTGGAATCTGTTTGTTGCAGAATGTTAACCAAATCTTTCCTATATAATGGAATCTATTATATCCTTAACCCAACATTTATCTCTAATAAATGTTTATATATTTATTTTTTAGAATTTCGAAAAATATATTTAACTAATCCATAATATATATTTTCCTAAGATAAACTCTTCTACTTTCGACTTCGTGAACTCATATTGCATTGAACCTTTCCACCGCAGAGATAGAAATTAAATAGGATTTCGTCGTCGGTTTTTAGATTATTTCTCTTAAAGTGAACTCACTTTCCTAATTCTTCTAGAAGATATATATAGGTTGTTTAATAAAATTTCTGAAATATCTTATTCCATTTTTATTATTTTAAATTTGTATTTATCTTAAATAAACTTTCTTTAATTGTTTTCCAAAAATATCAAGATGAAAATTTACTTGAGAATAAATGTAAACATCGTTTACAACATTATTTACATAAATTGAGTTAGCACTTAATAGGTAAAAATTGCTTACGATTATATACTTTTTGAGATGGAATAATGTATGATAACAACTATACACCTGTACACTTTTTAGGTTAAAAATCTAGTTTATGATGATTTAGTTCATAAAATTTCAATTTTGTAACGGTTTAATCTTTAAACTTTATTAGGTTTATATAATAAAATGTCTACGCATCATAAAATATTAAAAATTAACCTTAAATTTTGTTTATTTTGTAGACTAAATTGATAAAAAGTAATAAATAAATAAATAAATATATATATATATATATATGAACACCAAATGGTTACAAATTACTCAATTTCTTGAACTAAATAGTTATTTTATAATTTTCACAACTTATGTTTTTGTTTTTTTAAACTACAAATATATATTTAAAGGAAAAAGTTTCTTTTTGAATTTAGCCGACGTTGGTATCCGTAACCCTAAAAAAACGATATCCATTGGTGTCTATATTCACAAATCATCCAACCTCTTTCTCTCCCTAAATATTGGGAGGAAATTAGCATACTAATGGGTACAGACCTCCACTCCTTAAAAGGATGCACAACACTCAAAAGTACTCAGACATCAATGTAGTAGGGAGGGAGTTCATAGTCAGGACTATCAAATCATTAGGATTGACTCAATTACTTTGCGTTCCATTTTCAAATGGTCATAATTTGAAGTCTATATCCTATCTATAAAATTGTTAGAAAATCTAATCATCAACTTCTGAATGCAAAGGTACATTAACTAACGTAAATGCACCTATCATATATTGAATGATAATTATCATAATCATGATGAACATAACTACACGGATGGATCTAAAAATTTTGTTAACAAAAGCACCATACCATCGCTTAAATAATCCAACGAGCCAAGTTTAAAATGTTTATTTAAAAGTTCGTAAGTTATTTCAAAAATTAATAAAATAAGGAAATTAAATAAATAAGAATAACTTAAATAACTTAGGGGAGTTGTTATAAATAACACAAAAAAATAAAACTATTTATAAAATATAGTAATGAGTTATATTGAGTTTCGATATTTTGTTATTTTGTAATATGCCCTTTAAACCAAATGTATAATAGTGATTAAACCATAAAAATTAAAATGTATAAACTAGAAGCAATTCAAACATGTATAAACAAAATTAAGAACTAAAACAACCGAGAAAAAAATAATGTAACAACTCAATTTTTTGAATGTTGTTAATTAAATAAATAACATTTTTAAACCTTTAAAACAATGCAAAGTGTACTTATTTTATTAAAAATGTAAAACACAAATCTGAAAACAAGAGTTTGGCAAATCAGCAAAAAACTTGTTATGAAAATAAACGTAATTTGGATCCTATCCGTTTTAAGAAAAATATAAAGTGAAAAGTTCACCAAATTCTTTAACAAAAGGAAAAACATTTAGGAGTCAAATCTTGAAAATCATGGGAATAGCGAAAGCTTTCTCTTTTCTTTACTTTTGTCTGAAAAGTTAAACATAGAGAAATGATGAATATAGAGATACTCAATAAGAGATCCACTACTGATCTTGCTAGTCAATCAGTATCAGTCGAAGGGTGGTGATCTCGAGTGACATTGTACATGCAGGATACACTAACCTAATAGTCAAAGCTAACAACTACCATCAGTCTAAATAAGCCAAACATAGTCCAATAATAGACACAAACATAACATGCAAACATCATCCAACAAACTCCATAATTTGCATAATCAGTCACGTAAATAAATCAACACACTCCTAGTCAAAACCCCACCTAAGCCCATCGATACAATTTAATTTTCGTCAATACATTTTAACCGGTCAATCCATATAGAACAATTCCATCTTAATGCGATGGTTCGGTAATAGAAATCCCTTACCTAAAAAAGAATTAAGTTCTGTGCAAAACTCTTGATGCAACACACAAGTCAAGTCAAAGTTAAATTCCAATAAGATGAATAAGTATGAAAAGTGAAGTTTATTATTATTATTATTATTATTATTATTTTTTTGAGAGAATGCATTAAAGGATAATATATTAGAAATTGTACTCACTGTGTTAAAATTAATACAAATAAAAAGTTGGATTAAATTTTCCTAAAAATGTAGTGTGGAAAAGTGTTATTATTGTTTTCTTTTTCAAAAATGGAAAGTATGATACGGAAGGAAGGAAAAATTGAAAGTAAATATGAGTGATGCATTACCACTGAGCTAACTAAAGTAAGTAATATTATATTAGTTTTTTTATATATATAAATAACATAAAGTCCTTTGAATTCAGGCTAAATCCATTATTGTATCATAAAAGGAGTCGATGCTTACAAAAATGTTCAAGTACTAAAGAAGTTTACCTTTTTATACTTCCTAAATTTTCTACAATAAACTGATTTACTTTATAAAATTTCAAAATATATTTATTTGAATTTTAAACAATTTATTTAAACAGTTCCAAGTAAATTTTTTGTGTGGTTTTTTTAAAAAGTTATAAGAAAGCGACAAACTATTTATCCCGTATGGAACAATTTCGAAAGTCATAAATTCATAATGAAAAATACCAAAAATATTAATTAATTGACACTTATTGCGCATAATATACTTGGTAAACAATCATTTAAACTTGGCTACCGAAGTCTAAACGATTTTTTTTAAGATTCTTTATACGTGATTGTGTCGTTTAGACTTGGTTATCTAATATCCCAACGTTTTTCACGATTTTTTTATATTTGACACACGATCTTGAACAACCAAATAATAGTAATAAAAATAAATAAGAGGAAAGGAGGAAAGAGACGTTTTCTTTTTCCTACGGTTGGTTATTTAAAGACTAAATTATAAAAAAAAATTAACAATCTATTCAATGATAGATTGCAATCCAATTTGGATGATTAGATGCAAACGTAACTCATTTTCATTAATCCACCACAATTCCAATTCCAATTTTATTATTATTGGTTTCTAGAGAATCTGAAATTACAGTGGGCATTTGAATATATTGAAGCTTCATCCCCTCCTTAACCAACATCAACATCAAAGGGATTGATACCAAATTATATGAATAAGAATTTTTAAACCGCCTACTGATCGTGAGAGTGTTAGCTCATCTATTTTATAATGAGTGTGAGATCCCTTGATTTTTTCAACGTAAAATTCTCAACATGTCCTATTAAATGGTGTCTTCTTTAGACTAGACTTATTGATCAAATTTTAATTTCTTTTTTTTAACCACAAATATTAGGACTTTAGAAGCTCTAATACTAAAACCATTGCCTTTGGTCAAGAGGTGATTTGACAAATATATAAAAACACCCGACAAATATAGATTTTCGTCTATGAGATTTATTATCCTAAACCAAAAGCATGTTTTATTATTTGATTTTATAATTCTCAAACTTAAAACTTAGCAGGTAAAGTTCACATTTTTTCTTTTGGTGCAACATTATATCGCAATCTAAGCATAATCTAAGTTAATTATATACTATCAACTCTAACAATATCAAGTATTGTTGAGCTTAAAAAGTATAATTAAGAGAATAATTATAGCAGGCCAAAACTTCTTACCAATAATTAAAATATCAATAAAAGATACATAAGATTTGATTACACGGTTAGTTCGTTTGAAGTTTAAGAAAATATTCTAATGAGAGCTTGTTTATATGTATTTGACTTTCTAAATCTAATTCATTTTGATTTTTAAGGATTTATGTAAAATAAATAATAGGTCACACTTCATACAAATATTATACAACATAAGAATAACTCAACATTTAAGTTGCTGCTACTTCCATCCCATCAGTGTCTAAATCTCTATCTTTGTTTGAACTAAATAAATGAAGAAACCAAAATCTTTGCTGATATAAAGATAGTGTGAGGCTCAAATTGTACCCTCTAATGAGCATTGTGACAGATAAATAAATAAAATCAATTGGTGGGTTATAAATATACAGGGAAGAAGCATTTAGAAATGTCACTGCATCTCTTGCTATTTGAACCAAAAAAAGGCAACAACAAGAAATCCAGCGAGTAAGGTTAAATAAATCACTTATCATATGGCACAACACCACCGTCAACCCTCCCTCACTGTAAATTTCAGTCTGTAGCAGTTTTGTTTAATTTAATCCTATTTAAACACATTTCCCAACTTTTAATACACAAACCAACACAACTCCAAACGCCTCTGCCACCATTGTTTCTTTAGGGATCAGCTACCCCTTTTTACCTCTTGCACCTCTTTCCCAACTTTTTGTTTTCTTCTGTACCCATCTCTTGTCGAAAACATGACCAGATTTTCTTCTTTCTCAGCCCTTTTAACGGATAGGATGGTACTGTGTGATTCCTCGTTTCGGGGGCAGCTTTCGAAGAATGAAGAGGACCATAGAGGATGGGACAATCTCAACCAACTGCGGAAATGGAAAAACAAGTAAAACACCGTGCCTCTAACAAGGACGTGGCATATTTTTCAGAATAAAGAATTAACCCCACACTAACATACCCTAAATCACTCACCAAAATATTGTCCATAGAAAGGCCACAAGACTTATACTAGAAGGGGTACAAAAGGCATTAAGCATGAGAATGACGAAAACGGTTAAGAGTTTTGCAATTGCGTTTAGTGTTGTGGATTCATAAAGCATTGTATATTGAGAACTAATATAACTGCTGCCATTTTCAAAACTCTGTATTTCTTAATTTCTACAGGTCAGGAAGCTAGGATTACCTAACACCTACGTTCCTCATTTTCCTAATCTCTATTTATAACAAAATTCCCCTACCTAATTACTAATTTACCCTTATAATACTCTAATAGCATCCTTTCATCATGTTAATAAGAATATCCCAAGTCACTAAGGATTCCAGTAAAATAAGTAACCACAAGTGAAATATCATAGATAATATGCATTAACAACCACAATCCCATAATTACCAGGTAGTAAATAAAATTTAGAACCGGATGATCCAAAACGTCGAGGTCAGCGGCTTCATCAAAAGCATTAAAGCACATCTACAGCACAAGATAATAAATTAAGCCAGGATTAAAATGAATATAAAGTAGAGTGAGAATATAGAGCAACTGAAAGGCAAAACCATAAGCTCTTTATTTCAGAGTTTAGTAAACGCTACACTTCTCCAGGGGCATCAATAAAGGAAAAATAATGATAAGTCTATGTAATTTTATTAGAGTATCCTCAATCCTTGGGAAGGCATTAGGCTAATAGCCCAAAATGAATTTGATAAAAGACCAAAATGAAAATGAATTTGAAGTACATTATAAATATCCGGGCCAGTCCTGTCACTGTACAATACAACACAAGGCTAACTATCAATGTAACTATCCTTCTTTAGATTGTCTTCATATCTTATTTATTACAATATCTTTCTATGCAAACTCTCATGCACAATCAAGTAATAAATGCTAATTACAATAATTAACAACTCCATTACAAATGACAGTGTTAGGAATTCCCAACAATAAGCAATCCCAAGAAATAGAGCAAGCTGATGATTTATATATATATGTTTGTTACATGTTATATAAGCACCTATAAGCTTAAGTTTTTTTTGGGTCGATTGATGATTTAAGATGGTAGGTATCAGAGCAGATTATCTGGAAAGATCGTGTGTTCAGGCCTTTGCAATGTTACATTTCCTCCCATCTAATATTCATTTCACTAGCTATATTTCCTCCCTATTTAATATTCATTTCTTCATATTTCAATCCCATAGGTAAGGAAGAGCGTTAAATATTATATTAAAGGAAAAATACAGCAAGGGAATAACAGAACAAGATGAGCCTAGCAAACAAGAATTTTCTAGAGGGCTGGAAACCATCTCATCCAAGCCTATTCCTGAACACAATTCACGTACTTGCACTCTAATAAAAAAACCCTTCATAAACCACTTACCTCTCTTTTCACACAGCACCCACAATGCTAGCAAACTCCACTCTCCATTAACACTCACGTGAATCTCTCTTTCTACCCTTCTTTTAAATCTATGTATAATTGGGGGCCTCACAGACAGTTCCCAACTTAAAATTTATCACAAATAACTT
>JBBPDI010000003.1:13701919-13713753 GCA_037974545.1 Cucumis variabilis
TATTACAAAGTATAAATATGAATTTAGTTTAAATTAACTTTATATTATAATATATTTGAACATTACATGTATCATAAACAATACATTCTCCTAAATTATTTAAACAGTTCAATGGGACCCTTACTGATTTCAGAAGTGTTGAGAAGTCCTGAGATGTCACACCTCGAATCCGCAAAACAACCAGAACACAGGAAGTATTGCAGATAAGACGCAATTAAGCTTACAACCTTGAAACTGGTCTTATCGTCCAACTCCTTAACTCCTTTAAACTATCAAGCGATAAAGACAAACATAACGCAATGGAAATCAACTTAAACTTTTATTCAACAACAAGCGTTTAGTCATGAACATACAATTGCAACACCTTGACAAAAATTAATGTCTAAATGTCAAAGACATACATTTTAAATCCTTTACCTTGTTTAAACACAAAATACTTTAAATAAAATGTTTTAGGCAATAAAGCTTAACGCAGTTAATATAGCTAAAACTTAAACTTTTAGACAACAAAAGTTTCATACCTAGTATACAAGACAACTTAAACTAAAACTTAAAACTCCTGGCAGCTTCTCGCCTAGTAGGCCCTTTTTCTTTTTCTCCTCTTACTTGGCCTTAATGCCAAATCCCAGAAGATAAAATTTTAAAACGTAAGTCTAAAAAATTCAGTGAGGTTTTATGAAATCCTTTTCGCAATACCTTTCCATAAATCCTTTTCGCCAAATCATAAATTTCAATTCAAATCATTTTATCAATAAACACATCATTTTGCAAAACATATCGAAACACATATAATCATTTTTACAATAGAATCAAATTAACTCACAAATCAAATCAATATACATATCGCATAAACACTCATTAGTCACAATCATTCCTTTCGTCAAGGATCCTGAATCGTTCTCTACATTTGGTCTCATTACCTCGTTTTTAAACTATTGTGTCAATAGCATCTGAGAACATGTAGATTCGTCCTTGTTACTCAGGTCATCTAACACAATGCAGTTCTTTTCTACATTGGTCGGCTTCACTCCACCATGCAGGCCTTTTCTACATGGCTGCCTTTAACCTTATGTACACATAACAGTTAGCTCATTCAAAGGAAGCAACTAATGGTTTGAACACCATTTCTTAATCAATATTATAGGCATCAAATCAAGCTTTAAACATTATCAAACATGTTTGAAATCATATAAATACTTTAAAAGAACACTTTGAAAGAAATCAATCACAAATACTTTTAAGAAAAGATCACTCACAAATACTTAGCCTTAGAACAGGAAATCTCTTCTTCTTCTTCTTTCTCGCATAGCCTTCTCACGGAAAAAAAATGAAAACACTTCAACACTTCAAAATTTGTCAAAAATCTCTCTTACTTAGTGACCAAAATCCTTTATTTATACTACTCTTTAACCTGGATTAGTCATTTTTAGTCTTTTGTCCTATTGCAAGCTCTTACTTAAAACCTCACACGTGTAAAATTAATATTTATCTTAGTCATACTCAAATCTTTAATCTTACACATTAACCCTATCAAATCATATTTAAAATTTTCTCGCCTAATTCCATTCCACGAATAGCTTTAACCACTTAACATAACTTTCAAAAGTCTTAACGCAATACCTCCTTTTGCACATTACCTTACCTTTTCTCGCAAAGCCTCTTTCTCTTGTAAGTGTTTAAACTTATAGGTCCTATCGCAAATCCTTCTTTTCTCAAAACTTTCTCGCAAACTAACTTCTTAATCGCAAAACTTATACTTAACCATATAAGATTTTATCATTTAATCTTTTTCGCAGATTGGTTCAAATGCCAACTTCTTATCGCAAAGTCTTATTTCAAAATGTCTCCTCTTATCCAAAAAGCCAATTTCAAAACACTTAGCCAGATTATTCTTCTTATACTCAAATTACGAGTGGGTCTCACATTAATATTTATCTTAGTAATGCTTAAATCCTTAATCTTACACGTTAACCTTGTCAAATTAGATTTGACATTTTCTTGTCAAACCTTTCTTCTCGCCTAATTCCATTTCAGGAATAGCTTTAACAGCTTAACATAACTTTCAAAAGTCTTAATGCAATAACTCCTTTTTACGGACTATCCAACCATTTCTTGCGAAGACTCTTTCTCTTATGAGCGTTTAGACTTATAGGTCCTACCGCAAATCCTTCTTTTCTCAAAACTTCCTCACGAACTAACTTCTTAATCACAAAACTTATACTTAACCATATATGATTTCATCACATAATGCATGCTTTCCCCGGAGTTGATTTTCACATGATCAAGTCCGATTTTTCAATCTTCCAAGAAAAAGGTATGGTCAGAGGCAGGATAAAGTTTCATGAATTGGTCGGGTCAGCAAATTTCGTAAACTCTTTCTATCATTTCCTTTCTGCAGATTGATTAAAATGCCAACTTCTTATCGCGAACTCTTATTTCAAAACGTATCCTCTTATCAAAAACATAAATTTCAAAACACTTAGCCATATTTTACTTCTTATACTCAAATTAGAAGCGGTTCTCACATGAGAAAAAGGATGCGAAAGATAATTGATGACGTAGAGAGAAACGCATAAGCCAAGATTCCATCGCGTGAAGTTAGGAAACATGATAAGTATGACTGGCGAGAAAGGCATTGCGTTAGGCACCAAGAGCGAGGCATTTGTCAAGATACTATGAGAAGAAGTTGTACACCCAAGAGGTTGAGGTGCGGTAGTGAATGTCTTGTCAAACGACGTGACAACTAAGAATTTGGCTTTCTAAAGAGATAAGGTTTCCAAGAGATAAGGTGTGCGTCTCAAAGGAAAGTAAAACCGCCACCAATTGTCAAATTATGTGTCAAGTTTAGATTGGTGGAATTACATGGTGTGTTAATAAGACAACACAAGTTAACCAGGAAAGTGACCCTTGAAAGTGAAAGACTTTTATAAATAGGGTCGAAAGCCAAAAGAAAAAGAAAGTTTTTATTTTACAAAAAGAAACTCTAAGTTTTCTGATGAAAGTGAAAGAAGAAGGTTTTGAATGCTGAACAAACAGATCCTTCAATCTTTGAACGAAGGGAGAAAGCCGAAAGCCGAGAAGAAAGAAGTAGATACTAAGTATCTTCTTTGAGTAACAAGATAAACTATATGTTTTGTTGTGAATTCTACAGTGCTTATACTATTTTGTTTTATACCGTTGTTTGAAAGTAATAAATGTGATTTATTACTCGTCTATGAATGATCAAGTATGTTTTATGAACCTTATTTTTGTGAAAGATAAGATTCATTTCATAAACGTTCTAAAAATAACCAAAATATTAAATGTTTTCCATGAACATGTGTATTCTTCAAAAGATGATAAATCATGATTTATAAACAGATATGAATGGTTAATTGATTTTTAGTATGATTCCTAAATTGTTGTGATGATCCTTGTCTTGGAAAAGTGATGTTATATAACGTTATTTGATGAGTATTCTTTCCATTATGGTTGTGTTTATATGATGTTTCACTAATCTGTGGTATTTGATGTTAAGTGTAAGGGGTGAGTGAATGCTCCCTTGTTGTATTCACGTGGTTGTGTGAGTAAGACAGTGATGGAACGCTGGTTGAGTGTGACTCCCAGGTTTCTAAATGAATGAATATGGCAGGATTCTGGTGGAAATCCCAAGTAACTCACATGATACCGATGAGAGCAAATCTCAGGTCTAAGCGGGGGATGAATCCCAGGTCTCATAGCCAAGCTTGTTGTGAAATGAATCCAATGTAAGATGTTTTAGTGCTTGTTATGTAAAGTCTTAGTAACACAATGATGGGACACTGGTTGAGTGTGACTCTCAGGTCTGTGAATAAATTAATATGGCAAGACGCTAGTGGAAAACCTAGATAACTCACATGATACTGGTGAGAGTGAACCCAAGGTTTAGGCAAGAGGAGAATTTCAAGTCTCAGAATTGAGCTTGTTGCTATATGGTTCTAAGGTATCGTGTTATAGCGCTCGTTGTGTGAATGTTGAACTATTATGAATTATGTGGTGTGCATTAATTGTTTCATGCAATGTACTTTATCTGTTGTGGTTGATATTATTATCATTGTGGATTCTATGTGTTTTTTCAAAAAGGTTTTCTTAAAATCTGTCGCTCACTAAGTCTGTTTGAATTATGTTTTAAGTGTTTCCCCTATTTAGGTTGTCAGGCATTGAGGCCATACGAAGGTTGGTCTAATTAAGGAGAGAACGCAGAGTTACTCTCTAGTCTTACATGGCGTGCTAGCCAGGCATCTCATCATGAGTTCAAGGAGTCGATTCATAAGGTTGTCACTCTTTAATGTCCAAATCTCAGCTAAGTTGGGAAGAGAGATGTGGGAATCTATAAAAGTTTAGGCAGGGAAAGGAAGCCCTGAAGATTCCCTTCAAAATGGAGTTTGTTGGATGAGCAAGATAAGAAAGAGAAAGAGAAATTTCACACCTCTAAGCACCCACCTCAAGGAAGCAATTCAAGCGACAGAGAAGAGAAAAGGCAACAATTAAAATGTGTGTTGCGTCTTGGTAGGAAGAATTAAAATGTGTGTTGCGTCTTGGGAATGCTGAGTATCAATGTACAGAGAGTAGCATTAGGCGATGGATGAAGGAAAAAATGTGTGTTGCGTCTTGGTAGGAAGAAGAAGGATGTAAGAATATCAGAGTTAGTTTATTTTTTCATAGAAAAGTTGTATTTTGTAATTTTTACTTTTGTAAGCTTTAAGTAATAAAGAGAAGTTTTAAGTTATTTCCACTGTATAATTTCTTGAGTTGTTTCTGCTGTAAAAAGATGCGAAGGTCTCTAAGGCTCAAATGGAAAAGCTCCGTGAAGAAACAAAAAGAAGAGTCATTTTGCTTACTAGGAGTTAGACTTCCTACATCGCGTGAGGTATGCGTTGAATATCTAGGCGGCACGCCATCCATTTAATCGCGTGGTGTGACATTTGAAGCGAGGCGTGATATATTTTATTTGAAATTTAACCTGCATTAATTCAATCCAATAAACTAAGAAAATCCAAGATTATATGATGTCACTTGAACAATATTAAAGTAGTTCATGTTCAGGTTATAACCTGGAAGATTTGCAGTAAATAGATAAGATTGGGTAACTTATCTTAGTAACATTGTGAATACTGAACACTAGGGGTGAAATCGGGCTGGGTTGGATTGGGTTGGGAGACATTCTCATCCCAACCCATATTTTTGAGTTATTTGGGTTGGCAACCCGAATTTAGTTTCTGACCCAACCCGTAAAATATGGATTGGGTTGGGTTGGGTTGTCAGGTTGTATAGTTTTTTTTTTTCGTTTTTAGTTACATTTAAATCAGGTTGTATAGGTTTGTTACATTTAAATTTCAAACATACATAATTCAAAATTTCATACAATAAATTCAAGCTAAGCATTCATAAATGCAAAGTTACTAACACAAATAAAGTCAAAATTACAAACATAAATAAATTCAAAATTACAAACACAAATAAATTCAAAGTTCTTAAAATACATAAATAAAAAATTACCCATAAATGTTGATGAAGTTTATTTTTAATAATAAATGAATAATATAGTTCAAGATACAACATAATATAAACCTAAAAAAATAAGAAACCTAATTGTTTTTTTATTAAATAATATATTATTATTATTCTTTTATATATATTATATTAACTCGGGTTGGGTTGGGTTGAACCAAATTTCTCAACCCTCCAACCCGAGACCCAACCCAACTCGAAAAAATAAAAAAAAAATTAACCCAACTCAACCCATATTTTAATCTAACCCAACCCAACCCTTATAATATGGGTTAGGTAGTCCGGGTTATTCAGGTTCAACCCGTATTCTTACACCCCTACTGAACACTTTGTAATTGATCCATATTGTTCATATGGAAAGAGAGTATTCTGTATATAGAACTTATACAAGACCATATCATGAAATAATTGGTTTCTCTATATAGCACTATTACATTAAGAAGTTAACATTTCACAAAGATGATCGTAGGTGTCTTGACCTTAATCTTGAGTGAGTGGTAAACTCTTGTCTATAAAGGTAATCCTTTGATATATACATGTGAAAGTGACCATGATAGTTGACTCAAAAAGCCTACAATTTTAGAAATTTTTCTGAGCATAGAGGAGAGAACATAATTGCATAAGAGAGATTTCACTCCAGTTAAATTTCTCCCTTTTTAGCTAATTTTTGGGTCTTTGAACAGTGAGACCTTAACCTCTCGTTGGCTTGAAAGGTGTTATAATTTTGAGCAATTTATGAAGGATCAACTCACTATGGATTGATTATATCTATAGACACATCAATATATATGCAATGGAAAGAGTGCAACTACCCGTCTTTAGTGGACTAGCTAATAGTTAATGAAATTGATGAATTGATGAATCTCACATCATTGAAACTTCTAACATGTAGGTCCATAACGTCTCCTTGTTAGCTCACTAAGGATAGTAATGAGAAATAATTTGAATTGTCAAAATCTTTATAGAAAATTTTATATTAGTCTTTAGTGTATGTTGATACATTATAAGATATAGCTAATTGTAAACATGATTCATAATCGAAACTATATTATATGAATGATATATTGGAATGAGATTCAAATATGAAATGATAGTGTAAAATTAATATGGATGAGATTTATATCAAGAGATATGTCATATGCATATAAATATATGATATTCATATATATAACTAGAAGAAATATGGTCATTGATGTCGGTTGGAAAAAATGAAAATGAATGTTTAACGTTAATTTTTAAAATGTAATATTTAATATCGATTTTCAAATATTATCAAAGATAAAGGATTAATGTCGGTTTAAAATCGATCTTAAGTTATTTTTTGTTTATTTTTATTTTTTTTTTGTAAAATTAATATTTGCTTTTTAAATTAAGGTTTTGTTGCTTTTTTCTTTAACCCATTGACAGTCGCCTTCATCCCCTTCTCTCCATCCCTCTCAACATCTTGGGTCTACTCTTCCCCCATCTATTGTGTCCTCACTTCCATCTCTTCAATCTCCATTGTCGCGAAGTTCCAACTCTCCTATCTCTGCCTCTTAGATCCTCGCTCTCGTAGTTCTATTCGACAACAACGCCCATAAT
Source organism: Cucumis variabilis (assembly GCA_037974545.1). Lineage (NCBI taxonomy): Eukaryota > Viridiplantae > Streptophyta > Magnoliopsida > Cucurbitales > Cucurbitaceae > Cucumis > Cucumis variabilis. Next base: position 13,709,030 of record JBBPDI010000003.1, read on the forward strand.
TTTGAATGCATCTTACGTCTACTTACTTATTATTTTCATCAAATGTTTTTTGTTGTAGTTTGAGGAACTAGATCAGTGGGTCACCTAAAGCTGTAAGGCAGGCTATGTATCTTACAATTTTACTCTTTCTTGGTTTGACATTTCAGTGACTTAACTCAAAAGTGCTTAAGAGAATGATTTTCTGGATTAGATAATGGGTGCAAGACTCAAGTTTTTTTTTCTCCATCAAACAAAAGTAACTCTAACCCATCATATAAACATTACCTATCTTTCCAAACACCCATGCTTAAGTTTTTGCTTTTATTAAGTACATTCCTGTCAAGCTTTTTCTGGTTTGAAATGTCCTGTATCAAGTGAATTTTGTTCAAGGTACACTTAATTTCCATGAGAATCAATTTCATATTACATGTTATTGGTTACAGTTGGCGATGTGGTTGCTTACAAGCATGGCAAGAAATCTACACATACTTCAAGTTGCGCTGGATTTAGAAATCTAACATTTAAACCCTAATGGGTATGTTAGTATCTTGCTTTCTAGTACTTCGAGTTTTGTATGTCTGGTAACAAGTAACTAAAAGATGGGATCTTGCCATAGTTATATGTTCTTTAATTTTGATTTTTTTTATTATCAAAGAATAAACAATTGTTGTAAGACCCTGATCGCATGTAGCCAACACAATGAAGGCCTTGTGATAAGAATGATGCACGGAGAGATTCCTGTTAGTGAAAACACAAGTTACGGCTAAATTGCGATAAGAACTCTTGCGCGAAGAAGGGGCTCTGTGATCTGATGGGCAAGTTGACCAACTTCACCTAGGGACGGTGATGTGACGTAAATGTCAAGAGATTGATGATTGATAAGACCCAACTGCCCAGTTTGAATCTTGATTCATGCACAGTTAGGCGCAAAGAATTTGCGAGTGCTCTATAACTGTCCAGGTTCCGCAGGGTGCGACTATCAAGGGTCTTGGTTTGCATTCCAGAGGATTTATCCGTAGGACCATCCAATAAGGGAGTCCAGGTCCGCAGGGTTTATCCGAAGAACTATCAAGGGTCCTGCTGATTAATGGTTGATAGAGGCAAGTGGCATTTCCGAATTGGACCACTTTCCGTCGTCGATTAGGAAAATCATTTTGGTATAGAAAGGCTCGCTTGAAAAGATCTATAAATACAGAGTATGAGTCATTTGAGATTACTTCTTACCCTGATTTGGTAAGAGAGAAAATTAAAGGGTGTTAAGGATTCAAGACGGAGGAGACAAGCTCATTCCAATCAGGATTTTGAAGTAAGCAAGAGGACCTTGGTCGGAGAGCTAAACGGGTCGACCGTAAAAGTGAGTGGTTTTTCTTACTAAAAGTTTTCATATAAGAAATAAAGTTTCAAAAATATCGTTTAATGCTTTATTGTCTTCTTTAAATCTATAAACTATATGATTTTTCGCATGTTTTCTACCCACCGTCATAAGAGACTTACTGGTGAAGAAATGTGTTACAATATACTCTCCAAATAACTCTATGTTTAAATGATGAGATTTAAAGTTCTAGATATTGTATTAGTGTATGTTTGAAATGTGAGATTTTCTTTATGTTTTGAAGTAAGTTAACCTTGTACCCTCGATGATATGATGTCTTATCCTTGTTGTGTGATCTAGGATAAGATGTCTTACCCTTGATGTGTGATCTGGGTAAGATTCTCTATTCTTGTTATGTTATCTATAATAGAATGATCTATCCATGTTATGTGATCTCGAATACGATGTCTCTACTTGCTGTGCAATCTCGTATGAGATGCCACATGCTTGCTATGTGATCTAGTATAAGATAACCTCTGCCTGCTATGTAATCTGGCATTGGAAGACGCATAATGTGTAGAGAAATTAATGGAAATTACTATATGTGTAGAGTTTACTTTGCATGACCGTAACTTGGCAAAAGAATGTGGTAAATGCTTGAGCTAAGGAAAAGGGTACAATAGTGTAAACAAAATTTGTAGAACAATTCTACGAGGCAAATATCTAGTATGCGTACGACATACATTATAATACACTATGAAATGATGAGTTACTCTTTGAAATATCGATTTTCTTATAATTGATTATAAGTTCGCACAACAATTTGGCTTGTTTAATAGCAATTGCTAAAAAAAACCACTCACAAGGCGTTTTCATCTAACCTTTCAAATTTTTGTTTTATCCCTTCCCCCCTGTAGCGAAGGACATCCAACATGAACTTGCAGTCATGATCGCCTTTTGTGCTTTGTACTCACATCATTTTGGTAGTGGTTATTGTCTTTCAGCATAACATATAGGAGTTAGGTAAACAAAGTCGAGTCAGTTTGTATTATGTTTCTTTCGGGACTTAAGTACCCACGATCAACATACTAGTATAATCGTTTATTAATAAAATGTTCAACTTTCCTACAAAATTATCTTCCACGTTCAAATCTTAAGTTATGGAGTTGTTTAGCTTACTAGACATTTGATGCGTCGTCCTGGAGGGAGGATGCATTGAGCGTCTAGGCGGCACGTCCTCCATTGTTTGTGAGGTGCAATAATCGGACGAGGTGTGACGATTGCCTTTCTGGTTTCTGGTCTTTAGCAAATCTGATAGAGTTATTATCTACATTTTTCTTTTTCTCTTTTGTTTTTTTAGCTTATGTGTGGGAGTATACGAATCTTAGAAAAAAATTCAATGTTGTAATCTACATATGGCTACATACTAATTACCACATATCACACTGCAATCTTCTGGTTCTTTAGTTTATTATGTTTTTCTGTCTATACTAGTGATTGCAGGCTCATAAGCTCTTGAAATATTCGATACTGATGGCGACGAAAAGATTAGAAAGAATGGTTTATGTGGCTGCTTGAAAAGGAACCCACTCTTGATTGTGCTTTTTTCATGGTGTTTGCTACCTAGCTTGTAATAAAAAATAACATAGTGTCTAACATTGTTGTTTTATAAATGAGTTTACCTTGTCTTCTTTGGTCATTGTGTAGGTGTACAAGGACTTGCATGTATGCCTTCGATGAATTGAATTTTAATCTTTTCACAAGAGTAAGAAACAGTTAAATCTAGAGGATGTTAATGATGGCATTTAAAGTTAGATTAATGAATGGTTTTTAAGAAACACTATAAAAGCTTTTTGTCATATTCTAAGTTTATTGATTAAACAGCATTTTGATTGCATCAAAACTTGATTTGAATATCTTTCTTTCTTTATTTTCTTCATTTGAGTATCTCCTACCTGTTGCTGGTTGTATATGTGGGCTAATTCAAGAGATTGCTTAAGATTTAAGGTACATTTTGGACTAATTTAGACCTTCCAAAGTATACACCCAACTCTTTCAATTTTTTTTTTTTTTTTTTGCAAAGGATGATCAATGTAATAGTTAAAATTCTCACTTTCTTTGTTTTTGGAGCCAAGTTATATATATAAAGTACACAGTATTAAGATTTTATTTTGTATACATACAAGTAAAAGAGAAATATTATAGTTTCTAAAAAAACATTGTTAACATAACCTGAGACAATTAACGTCAGTTTTTAAACTATTTCTCATCATAAAAAAACGACAATAATGCAACAATTAATAAAAATAAATTTGTAAAAATGGACACAAAAGGCAATGTACAAGATCAGTTTTAAACTAACATTGTTGGGAATTTATGATATCGGTTTTAAATTGACATTGTTGGTCTCTTTAATGTCGATTTTAAACCAAAATCAAAGCACAATCGATATTAAATGGCTTTAACAACATGATCATAGATGTTGGTTTAGAACTGACATTTTACCTCTTTAATGTTGATTTTAAACCTCCATTAAAAGGCTTTAATAACACTATCGTAGATTTCGGTTGTCAATCGTTGCCAACTGACATCATACCTCTTTAATGCCGATTTTAAACCAAAAATAAATCTGAGTTTTGTACTAGTGTATTAATCAAATATGATATAATTTTATTAACTAATCAAATGTTAATTAGTTAAATGAAAAAATAGTGAATTGGTTCCTCTACATTCAACTATAACCCTAGACGATTAAGGATATACAACATAGTTAAACCCTAGACTTTAATCTCTCTCATCCTTTTCTATAAATAATAGTTGGCCTTAGCTCTCTTCAAGGTTTTAAAGCCCGCACATCCAACTCCATGAATTTCTAAAGCATAACGAGGAAGTTCTTAATAGTGGTGTTATTATTCGTTGAGAAGTCCAAGATTGTTCGAGAGCAAAATGACTAGAAAGGATTACGGGAAGAAGGAAATTTATAAGGGTGAGTTTTTCTTTCATCTACTTATCTATATCAAAAGCATGCTTGTTTAGTTTTATTTTTATCCTATCACATCAAATGTATCTATATTATCTATAATTTGAACATTTTATTAAACTAAAATTCAGGTTGCACGAAGAACACACGCTTCTGTAGGAATTTGATTCCCTCCATGTATAATTTGTTATGAGCTAAAAGAGAGACCCAATGAACCTGTAGTTATAAGCTTCAATGTTTATCCTACGATCAGTGAGAGGGTGAGGCCTCAATGTTCAAGCCCCAGAAACAACACTTTAGAGAACAACCTATCTACTTTTCTCATAGGCGGAAATAAGGAAATACCTTTTTGTGATATTATGTTTCCAGCTCCTCACTCGGTATTATTCCCAAGATGTTAGACATATTGAGTCAACAACTAAGGTCACTCTCACCCATACAAGTCAAAGAACA
>JBBPDI010000003.1:13747740-13764703 GCA_037974545.1 Cucumis variabilis
AAAGTTCAAGTTTACTATATATATAATAGCCTTGGGTCCTTAATTTATTGGCTTTAAGATTATAGTATCAATAACGACTTTATTGAATAAAATATGCATACAAATTACGAGTTTTAGGACATAAATTCCAACATAAGTGCCCTATAATGAAGAGCTTACTAAAAAAAATGTCAAAGAAGCAAAGATCATATTCAAAAATAAAAAAGAAAAAGTGAAATCTAAATAAAGTAGTTATCCAGCTGCTAAGTAAAATTTAAGAAGTAGGACAGAAAAATTTAAACTATTTAAAAATAATAAAAAAAATTAATTAATCAGCGCTAAAGATCAAAGAAAACTAAGATTTATATAAGTAATTCATAAGCAACTTTAGAAGTAAATATAAAAGTGACTGTCTACTTTGAAAACCACTTTTGATGTTTAAAGTTAATTTATTATTATTATTATTATTTTGAAAAGTTAAAAGTAATCAATATATAATATATGAAACAATAAAGACAATGTATTCCAAGAAGCTTCCCATGTTGCAATAAAGTTGACCGCTGCAGTTTTTGTTCATTGTTTGTCATTAACCAATCACACGCCTATATTTTCGTAACAAACTAAATATGTTATCTTTTCAAGGGTTTTTAGTATTCCTAACAAACCAATTATCAAAAATTTGGGACTTTTAATAACGTCGAGTGTTATAACATTCCAAGAAAAAGCTATAAAAAATCTATTATAGCATTTTTTTATGTGGTATGTGATTTCTTGTGATAGACTAAATTTGACATTTTCAAAAGACAAACTTGACGATTTATTTCTTTATTCATACCAAATAGTGAGTTAATATAAATTTTTTTGACTTTTAATAACATTCTCTTTAAAACACTATGAATTGATTTTTAGAAGTATTTCTAAATATAACAAAATAAATTAAAATATTTATAAAATATATTTAAGATTTAAATTCTATAATGATAGGATTCGATATAGAAATCTTTGTATTTGATTGTTACATATTAGTTTAAAGGGAAAAAAGTTCTGAAATTGTGAGCACCAAACATCATCTCCTTTCTCCATGCACACCTCAAATTTAATGTAACACCAACAAACTCTTCAACGCATGTGGACAGCACATGCAATCCATTGTTAGTCTGTGTTCCTTACATTTCTCACGCCCTCTCTCATCATGGTTTCTATCCACCAAAGAACAGGTTGTTGTTTCAACTGCCAATCTTACCTTTTCCTTAACATCTAACTCTTTACCGACAGTCCATGGTGGTTGAAGCGCATTCTTGAAAGCTCTTGTGCCTCGCCAGAATCTTGCTCTTGAGTAAGATTTGTTAATTTGGATATTTTGAGGATTTATATAAGATCTTGCATAGAGATAATGCATGGTTTTCAAAGTGTTTCAAATTCTAGAACCATTCCCTGAACTTGCTCTATTATCAATATCATAACCATAAAAAAAAAAAAAAATTCATAGCAAGTGTGTTATCTTTCATTAAAGAACTGACAGATAGCAAAGTTGTATTGAAACTCTGGTACAAAAAGAACATGCATGTTGGTGAATAGTTATGGTGCCAAAAAGAACAATTGAGCCAACATAATGAATAGGGATTTGAGAATTGTTGGGAATGATAACTGAACTTGGGATAGGCTTCCAGTAAGAGAAGATGTGTTTTTGGAAACATATGTGTGTCGATGCCCCTAAGTCAATAATCCGCTGATTTTTAGTTATGTGGGAGAAACAAGTACCTGCAATGTGGGTGGTGGCATCTTGATCAATCTTGACAACTAATTTTAACTGAAGCATGGAGAGTATATTGTGACATTGAGTAAGTGTCTCATTGTTCAAAGAGGCACTTGTCGCAAGAGGGTTAATTGATAAGGCTTTGTGAACTTGGTTTCTTGCCATTTTCTTTGGCTTATAGCCTAGAGGAAAACCATGGAGTTTGTAGCATTTGTTTATGCTGTGGCCAAATAAATGACAGTCAGTGCACACTAGTTTATTCTTGTTTTGTCTATTGGGGTTTGGGTAAAATTTCTTATTGCAATTCTATTGTGGTTGTTGAGGTGGGTTGGGTTTTTGGATGGTTGGTGTAAGAGAGGAGAGGTAGGGGTATTTGTGGTGGACTTGGCACTTCCTCTGAGCTCAGACCACCTACACTTAACCTAAGAGACGGTTTGAAGCCAATAGATATTGTTCTCCTATTCAATGATACCTGCTAACTCTTCTAGAACTAAAATTGAACTAACAAACATAACACACAGCGAAATTAGAACATTGACAAATGATTACACATGGATATATATATACTTATATTGGAACCGAAAAACACAAATATGGGTTTGATATAGACATGAACATTGTAAACAAACACTAAGGTTATACAACTCAAAAAAAAAAAAAATCAAAACAACTCACATCTAGTACTCACTAATACAAACTCCTATATAGATAGAAAGGTACTATTGTACAATACATACTCGTTATGAACTCAAAATGGCACTAGCAGATAAGCAGTCGAAGTCAACCCAAAACTCTACATAGAAAGTAAGAAAACGTTTTTGAAAAGCATGGGTTAAAGCTAAATGAGTGATTGGTTTTAAATACTAAACATGTTGAAATGGTTCATGAGTAATCAAACAATTTCTTATAAATACATTTAACAAAGAAAAGCAAACATATGTTTATCAAACTCAAAATAGTTTATCTCAAACATTCTCTTTCAATTGCTAACCTAGTACTAGTGATGGAAACTTTAGGTATCTACTAATACCCTCATCAGAGGACCTCTGTGCATAAGAAAATCTCCCCTGAAAGGTTGCTATATATCTCAAATAACTCAGGTGTAGACTAAAACATGCTAAAACATTTCATGTTGTGAAATCATAATCTGATCAATACTCAAATAACATGTTTATAAATAATCGTTGCATTTAGCAAAATACAAGTTCACTACAACAAATTAGCCTTTTAATAACATTTTTTATAACATGTACTATAAAATGTTATTTAAAAAAAGAAAGAAAGGTGGAAACCCAAAATTGAAGCGCCAAAATGGGTTTAATTTGAGAATATCACATTACGCTTTCCAATCTTCCGTGCTTTGTCTTCTCATTCGCGGGGCTTCACATTCTCTCTCCATTAGTTATCTTCCACAACTCAAATCCCCAACCTCGTCTTCTCCGTTCTCTTCAACCATCACCTTCGTTCTCTTTGTCTATCTTCTTATTTATCATCTCGAGTTGCCAAGCTCTATCTATCACTCTAAGTCCCCAAGATCTGCCTATGTTTGTTCTTTCTTAATCTTCTCTTCCATCCTCCCCAATACGTTCTTGCATATCTATGTATTTGGCTCTAAAAGACATTTTATGTCGGCTACTTTGTTCAATTATTTGTCATTTCCAAGTTTCAGTCCAATTTCATGCCCTAGCTCGTTAGGAATTCAAGCCAACGTCGTGTTTCAATATTTCTCTCTTGCCATTTTCATCCCACAACGATCACTTTACAAAGGAGGAGGTCACTGAGGGAGCTCTCTCGGTTAACAAGCGCCACCCAAGAGTTGACCCCTCCAAGGTGATTCAATCTAATACCTTTCTTTTCTATTATTTTTTCATCTTGTTGAGTTAGTTTTTCAAGACGGTTGAAACAAATGTTGAGCATTCTGTTTGTTGAGGAATGTAGTGGAAGTTACTTCAATCTAAAAAGTTTTGAACTTCATAATTTACATTGAGAATTGTCATAATTTTTCTAAACTAAAAAAAAAAAAACAGTTGCATCCCCTTTTCGAATCCGCTCTTTTTCTTCACCAATTCATACCAAAGTGAACAACTCAGTTTATTATTAGGTCTTAAACTTTTATATCATTTTCTATGTTGGCAGTTGGATATGGTGACGTCTTGATCAATGGCAGTACAACTGGTATGTTCAAAATTATCAACTATGATCAATCAAATATTATTTTCATAACTGGCTTCATTAATTTCGACTCAAAAATTCATATTGCAGGATTTTGTTCTGGTGGTTGCTTAGTAATTGCTAGTTTAGGAACTTTGTTATTGGCTGGTCCAACGGTGTGTGTTGCCCTTCATGTGTAATAATGGGGTTAAACATGTTTATTGTTTTTAGTATATGATTTTACCTATGTTGTAGGATGTGTTTATTTAAGCTCAATTCATACTAAAAACCATTAATTAGGAAGGGTTGAAGTGTTGAGTTGAGTTTTGAAGCATAGAGTTAAATATGTTTGAGTTATGGAGTTACAGAGTTGTTTAGTTGAGGTTTCTTATTTAATGTGCAAAAAAAAAAAGATAAATAGGGAAAAGTGAAAAATCTCCATAATTATGCAAGCTTCAATGGTGAACATCATTAAAATGGTGGAGTTGAGTTATTTAACACTAACTTATGAATTTGACGGGCCAAATCCCCATTTAGTTTCTCTCTCACATTGATTCACCTTCCAACATCTTAGGGTTGCATCTTCATTTCTCCTCTTTAATTTACACATATGTGCAAGAAAGACCATGGACTGGTGTTCCTTCATTTTCATAGTAAGGCTCTGAGGTTTCTTATCTACGTTAATTTTATCATTTCCTACGTAATTTCAGATTATTATTATTCAAGTTAATCATGCCTTTGGGGCCTTCGGGGTTGTAAGTGAAGAATGCAAGGCTGTCATTGCAGAATATGGAGAAACCATCATTAAAATTCTGTTAGTAAAGGTATTTGATGTCTTTCTTCACATTATCCAAACTTGAACTCAAGACTCTCAAGTGTTCATTGTGCTTAACTATTTTTCTTTTGGAATTTTTTGTCCTAAAACTCATAGTTTGTAATCATATTCTATTCAATAAAGTTGTTATTGAGAAATTGAATATTATAATCTTAAATCCAATAAACTAAGTCTCGAGGCTATTTTTGAGTAAACTTGAACTTTATGTGGAGATATAAACGTGGATCAAGTTCGAGTAAATAGCCTAAAATAGTCTATAGTATATGAATAATGGTTGGGCGCCTTATTTAGAGCAACTATGGATGCGGCCCGCTTTGTAGTAAGTACAAACAAGGTGATCCTGAATTGTTCATGTAGAGACATGAAAGTGGGGGCATCCTATGTAAATTACTTACATAAGACTGAACCATGAAAAAGTCACTTTTACGTTATAACACTGTTTTCTTTTTAAAATAGACTATCTCGATTATTGATGACTTAGGTAACTTAATCTTAATCCTTGAGCTAACTATGAACTCCCGTTCACATGAGATTATCCTTAGATCTGCATAGGTGAGGGAAGCTCATCAGCATTGGTCCAATAAGCCTCCCATTTCAAGAGTAAGATCGGGTGAATAGCTGGAGACATAGGATGCAAGACGAAATTCACTCGTACCCATTTTAGGGTTAGTAGATAGGTTTTCTCTTAAGCACTGAATCCAAGTCATGATAGGTTGTTCTCTAAAATCTCAACCAAACTTCTACCTTCCAATTTTCATACATCTCCCTTAGTTCCTTCATCTCGGGTTCTACAACCTGGTTCTAAGTGTAAAGATTAGTGGGTCATCTCTAGTGGTTATCTCGGTTTGAGTTAGTGATGAGATATCAAGAATTTCAGAAAGCTTCAAAGGTATATTTTCTTTAACCCTAATTTGTTTTAATTAGGAATTTTCAAGCATGTTCATCAGTAAATATTTTAGTTACTTTTAGAGTAAAATTGATCCATTTTTTCTATGCATTTGTATGCTTTCCATCATTTTCTTTTCTGGCAGTATCGACCAAAGAAAATCTGCTTTACGCTTTGCTTGTGTGCTTTTGATGGGGAGCGAGGTGTAAGGTTTGCAATTTCTTTTCCTTGGCAGAAGCTAATGCTTACATTTCATGGTCTTATCTCCCGAAGGCCAAGTCTAAAATGCACAAGCACAAATTTTTTCAGATCCAAATATGGCAATGGATATGATGAAGAAGAATCTCTCCATTATGTTTTCAGATCCATGTTTGATTACTCTATTTTTCATTGATATCACCAGGAGTTCAATTATTTACATTTTTACTAATCTTTTTATTTTTCGCTACTTTTACTTTTGTGTGGGTCAACTTTTTTTCTTCGAATTTGTAGCAGATGTGTTGTACATACTACTGATGCTTTTAAATGTTTAAGGATGACCTTTTCGGTTGAGTGAATCTCCAAGTTATCTAGATTTATAATTTCTATACCTTTTAGTTAAATGGTATAACTATGTGCTGAATCTCATTGTGATTTTTAATACATGAGAAACTTTATACAATTATTTATTGTCGTGCTGTTTCTCCCTCAGCCATTGTTTGGTTGGTTATAACTGGTAAAAAAAGTTATCCTCAAGTATATTAACCTTTTGCGTTTAAAGCTATTTTTCTATTCAAGTATCTCCTTTTTTACAACCTTCATTTTGTTTGGATCTAATGGTGTATTTTCTCTTCTTATTATAATACCTCTCTTTTAATTGAGTACACTATTCTACCACTAGACCACTGGTACTTCTTGTATGTTAGCTTCTTAAAATTTTTAGTTAATTCAAGCTAAGAATTTTGATTTTACTTTGGAATGTTTCTTTAGGGTACTTGTTAATTTTGCTTTTACTTGAGATAGAGTAGTTTGATGTCAGACTTATCGGTTGTCAAGTTACCACCCCTTTCTAAACTTTTCCATTGTCACTCGTCCCAATTATCATCTATTTTTTGTCAATAACTAATGTTGTTCTTTGTTTTATTTATTTTTAAAGAATGATGGTAGCTTAGCTGCTGTGTAAAGTTAGCAATATTAATGTATCTGGTGAGGCTATTTTGAAAGCTACGGCTGCAAGCGAGGCAATAGAGAAAATATGTCAGGGGTCAAGCTGTAAGTTCATGACTTAATGTGTTTTATCTTATATTAGTATATATGGCTTGAAGGCAACTAGTCCCATGAATGTTTTGTCATTTGTGAAATTTAACTTTTTTCCCTTTTTCCTTTTCTTCAATTTTTACTTCCAAGTTCCAATATTCTTGTGCAAAGATTTTACAGTACTTGGTTTGGTTTTTTTAGGTTGGGCCAATTACATTTCAGACCAAGTTTCAATCACATTTGGTATGAGACCTTGAGAAGGTTAGGTTACTCATTAAAAAGCTTTTGTTGTTAAAGTATTTCCCAATCCTTGGTTTGGTTCTTTGTTCAAAAGATGAAAAGAAAAAAAACTGTTGGTATAAAATATGAATAATATAATGCTTTATAAAAATATGTAGCAATGCTTTAGCTGATATCTTTAATTGTTGAAGGATTCTTAATGGTTAAAGTTTGAGTTAATATATTACCTTGTCATTCATGGTGAGTGATATAGGGCATATATTAAGACTATCTTCTGATAAAGTCACTTTATATTACAATGGTTATCAGGTGGATTACTTGAGATATTCGATTTCTTTTCTGATGTAGTGTTTGATTTTCTGGCTCTTTGCTGAAGTGGGAATGTTTTTTTCCTCTTTGAAGAACTTGATTGGAAGAAGTGTTTGTTCTTATTTTGATTGGGTTTTTGTAGTGGCAAAATGTGTATGCAAAGGAAAAAGAAGTTCTTAAGTTTCTATTAATAGGGGGTTTGTATTTTGAATGTGATTGTGATTCTATAGAGTAGTTTTTAGGTTTTCCTGGAGAAATAATGGACTCTAATTGGTAGGTTTGTTTCAGTTGAATATTTATTGTTACTTTAGGTGTTATAGTTATATTTGTAACTGCTCCTAATTTTATTAAAATATTTTATGATTTTTTGTTTTTCTAGACTAATGATGTGTTTGGATTACATTTTCAAGTGTTAAATTTAGAAAGTAAGTTATTTTAAAGTGTTTGAAAGCCGCTCAAAAATATATTTTTACGTGTATTTTAAACAATTTTTAGGCCAACTTTGTGCTTTGACTACCTACTTGAGTGAGGACATACAAAATTGATGATTATATCGATATCAAGGTGAACGACGCCGTCCACAAGGGTATGCCTCATAAATTTTACTACGGTCGCATAGGTCGTGTATGGAATGTTACAAAGCATGCCATCGGCGTCGAGATCGACAAGTAGGTTTGGGATTCTTTTTTAAGATCTGTTCTAGTTTTTAGAATGTATGTGAATCTGGTGATTTAGGATAATAAATTGTGTTTCATTTTTCTACATTCCTTATTAGTTTTTGGACTCTGTTTTTCTTATTAAACTTTGTTAGTTTGATGGATTTTGGAATCTGATGAGAGAAAGTTCCATTATGATTTGGACTCTTTTTCTTACTAAACTTGTGATGTTCATAATGGATTTTGTAGGTCAAGAACAAATTTATTAAGAAGAGAATTCATGTCGGAGAGTCGAGCACGTGCAACCTTCTCGATGCACCGAGGAATTTGTCTTGAGTAAGGTGAAGAATGACGAGCTAAAGGCCAAAGTCAAGGCCAAAGGTGCAGTCATTTGCACCAAGAGGTAACCAGAAGGCTCCAAACCAGGATTCATGGTTGAAGGTACTTTAGTGGAGATTGTGACTCCCATTCCATACGATGTGGTTAATGATCTCAAGGGTGGCTATTAGAATTTTCTCCTCTTTGAATTTTTGCCTTGTTTCGACAATCTTATTTTTGTTTGATCTTTGAACTGCTTGAATAGTACAATTTTCTCAGTATACTTCTAAATTTTGGATATCAAACTTATGGAGTTGAATTATTTCTTAGTTTTTGGTTTTGTCCATTAGCATAAAGGAGTGTTGTTTTAGCTTATTCAAAGTAAATTTTGTTGTGTGATGTTCTTGTTCCCATTGTTTTCATATACCCATATTTCTTAAAGGTGACCAACCTTTCAATTCTTAATCATCATTAAATTTCAATAACAAAAACGAGTTTTTAAAACTAGTTTTGAGTTTTAAACTTGCTTACACTTTGATATTACTCGTGACGAAGAATGTTTTGAATGGTTTTGATAACGCTTTTTCGAACGCAATAAAAAACGCTACAAAAGTCTTTTATAACACTTTTCCAATGTTATTAAAATGCTATTGAAATATTTTGATACCGCTTTTTCAATGTTATTAAAATAGCTATTGAAACGTTTTGATAACGCTTTTCAAACACAATAAAAAGTGCTATAAAATGTCTTTCATAGCATTTTTCCAATGTAATTGAAAACGCTATTGAAACATTTTGATTATGATCTTTCCATCGCAATTTAAAAAGCTATCCAATTTTCAATAGCGTTTTTTTTACGTTATAAAAAGCATTTATAGCATTATATATGTGCTATCAATAGAGAAATATTATAGTGTTTTGCACAGCGTTGTAAAAATGCTATGAAAAGTCATGGACTTTCAATAACATCGATTGCGACAGCATTTCTAAAATGCTATCAAAAATCAATAATAGCGTTTTTTTATGCTATCGTAACTGATATTTCTTGTAGTGGTTCTAAATAGGCCTTGCTCAAACATTAAAAAAATTCAAGTATTTTGCTTAAACATACTTTTGGTTTTCTAATACTTAAGCACATGATGCTTTGTAAATCTTAATATACATTAGTATAACTCAAACATGCTTAAATCTCAATATACATTAGTCTTAAACTTGCATACTTTTGGTTTTCTTAAAGCATGCTTACACATTTACTTAATAAAACGTATTTAGAAATCACATTTAAAATTCACTTTGACATTTACAGATGGATGCTAACTCCGCAGCCTATAGATATGCCTAATTTTCTCTTGTCCTAAAATTAAATAATTTAAACCTAATTTAATCCTCTAAAGTCAGAAAGTATCAAAGCTTAACTCAAAAATCTCAAAAACACTAAAACAACCCCAAAATGGTGTCATGACACTTCTAGTTGGGCATGGACGACAGGCAACAAGTGCGCGCATAGGCCATCAAGATGCCTGGCCTCGTGCTTGCCTCACATGCCTAACATGTCACGCACCATAACTGCATGATGTTGCCCTGCGCATCACTTTGCACACATGCTTGCACATCAAAACGCCTCACCTCAGATGTGCTTGCACTTCCTTGCATGCATGGCCTTGGCGCATATCCCATGCTGCCTAGACTGTGCCTTGGTTGTACCGCACACCTATACACAAAGTTAAAATAACCTCCTTACCTTATAGACATGCGTTCACAATGGTCAACCTTCATGCCTTAATGCTCGCCCATCTTCAAGCCTACCTAAAAAATGCAAAAATTCCAGAGAATAACTTTTAAGCCAGACATTAAAATAAAAATGTTCCTTCATAAAACTTGCTTAGTATTGTTGTAACTTTCATACCTCAATATTTTAGCTTCAAATTTGAAAGGAGTCTATCAGTAGACTCCAAAGACTCCACACTACTCAGATTCCTATAAAAAATGACTTTTCTCTATTTTTTGAATTCAAACTCAAGCTTCCTCACCTCACCTTTGTTTGACAACCTCACTCTATAAAATAAACTCAATTATGAAGCTTTTGCAACTAGTTTGGAGTGAAACGTATGAGTAGATTATGAGCTCTCCTCATCTGAAGTGACCTTTATATATAGTGCACTTTGCATGCCAATCTTTACCACCTTCTGCTTGCCTTAAAAACCACCATTGCATGTTGTAAGCACGTGTTCTCCACTCAGCCAACTTGTCATGAACACATACAAGCCTCCTCTAAATGCCTAACCTTAAGCTCCTTGGCCACAAGTATTTAAATAACACATCTTGCTAGCCTCCTTCACTTGGCCACAAAGCCCTTTCTAATGCATATGGCCACCTAGCTCAACGCCTAAGCTTGCCTTCCATCAACACTCACTACTAGAAAAATGAGTTTTAATGACACTACTTATCAAGACATTGTGTCGTTGAAAATAAAAAAAAAGGGTGAGGTGAGGTAAATGATGTCGTTGAAAATAAAAATACAAATTATTTATTGACACAATTTTTGTGTCGTTAATAAACGAAATTTTTTTTGTGTCATTCAAAAAATTTCCAAATGGAAAAACCCCAAATTTTAATTTTTTTAAATTTTTCCTCCCTCACGTAATTGAAACTAAATAAAAACCTCAAATTTTCTCTCAAGCAAAAACGTCATCATCAAACGAATCCTTAAGGTAAATTTTTCTCTCTCTACCAAAAACACAAAAAAAATCTCATTAAACAAAGTGGACTACCGCTCGTTGTGAAGAACCCTTGCCTTCAAGTTTTTTGTCACTCACTGTCGTCGATTCCACACTCCAACCACTGTCATCGTTGCCGCCACAACAAGCCTTCACCATTAAACCCACCAATATAGCCACTGTCATCGAATAAGTTTATTTACAAATATGAGTTGTCATCGAATAAGTTTATTTACAAATATGAGTTGTCATCGAATAAGTTTATTTACAAATATGAGTTTTAATGACACTTGAAATCAAGAAAAAAGGGGGCAGAGAAAATAAAATGTGTTGTTAAAAATAAAAATGCAAAAGTTTTTGTGACACAATTTTCTCGACACAAATTGTGTTTTCTCGACACAAATTGAGTTATCTTGACACAATTTTCTCATCGTTAATTAACGATATAAATTATGTGTCATTAAAAATTATCTAATAAAAAATCAACGTGTTCCTTCATCCGTACGCTTTCTGATTTTAAAAAAAGTAATTGGACAAAAATCAGTATATGATGATGATGGTTATGGAAACGATGGTGAAGGAGAGAACTGTCGTAGACGATCAAAAGGTCGAACCAGGATTATGCGAGACATTATCAATGAAGGCCAAGGCAGAAGAAGGAACGTCTAGCACAGGAATCAGAGGTGAAACGTCAAAAGGAAGAACTAAAAGCGAGGATGGAAATTCAAAACACAATAAGTTTAAAAAGGTAGAGATGCCAGTATTCAACAGTGAAGATTCTGATTCTTGGTTATTTCGAGTCGATAGATAATTCTAGATCCATAGATTAATTGATGTCAAGAAGGTATTGGTAGCGACTATCAACTTTGAAGGTCCAGCCTTGAACTGGTACGGAGCACAAGAGGAAAGGGATAAGGTAAAAAGTAGGGACCTAATAAGAGGTTGTCTGACACAGAATTTCAAGCCCGCAAGGAAAAGGAACTCTGTTTTTGATGTAATGAGAAGTACTCCCATGACCATAAATGTAAAATGAGGGAGCAGAGAGAACTTCGAATGTATGTTATCATGGAGGACAAGGAGTAATTTCAGATTCTCGAGGAGATGGAGATGGAGGAGAAAGAATTACAAATGGTAAGGATAACTTAGGAAGATCAAGTCGTTGTGGAACTATCCATTAATTTTGTGGTCGGACTGTCAAACCCGGGTACGATGAAGGTAAGATGGAAGATAAAGGGCAAGGAAGTGGTAATCATAGTAGACTGTGGGGCTACACACAATTTTTTATATCTGAGAAACTGGTGAAGAATTTACAGATATCAATGAAGGATACTTCTAATTATGGAGTGATCTTGGGGTTCGACACTGCTATTAAAGGAAAGGGAATCTATGAAGCTGTGGAGTTGAAATTGAATGATTGGAAGGTGGTAGAGAATTTCCTACCATTGGAGTTAGGGGTGTGGATGTGGTATTGGAGATGCAATGTTTATTCTCTTGGTATCACAGAAGTAGATTGGAGGAATTTAACTATGTCTTTAATGCACCGTGATAAAAAGGTGATGATTAGGGGCTATCCTAGTTTAACTAAAATGATCAGGGTAAGCTTGAAGAATATGATGAAGACTTGGGAAGGTTCTGACCAAGGCTTTCTGGTCAAATGTCGAGCCATGAAGTGGGATGAATCATCGTTGGGGAAGGAGATTTAGAAGAAGTGTTAACCGTATAAGAATCGTTGTCTGTGGTTTTGAAGAAATTTGAAGATGTCTTCACTTGGCTTGACTGATTACCACCAAAAAGGAATATTGAGCATCATATCCATTTGAAACAAAGAACCGAACTCGTGAATGTGAGGCTGTATAGGTATGCATTCCAGCAAAAGAAAGAAATAGAGAAATCAGTGGATGAGATGTTGGCATCAGGAATCATTCGATCGAGCAGCAGTCCTTCTTTCAACCCTGTCCTGTTGGTGAGGAAGAAAGATGAGAGTTAGCGCTTCTATGTGGATTATCGAGCGCTGAATAACATAACCATACCGGACAAATTTCCCATACTAGTAATTGAGGAACTCTTCGATGAACTCAATGGTGCTATGTGGTTTTCTAAGATTGATTTAAAAGTCGGATACCATCAAATTTGGATGAGTAAGAAAGACATTGAGAAGACAGCATTCAGAACCCATGAAGGTCACTACGAGTTCATGGTTATGCTTTTCGAATTGACTAATGCACCCTCCACATTTCAGTCATTGATGAATTCTATATTCATACCATATTTGTGAAAATTTGTTCTTGTGTTCTTTGACGATATCCTAATTTACAGCAAGGACTTCGAGGACCACATCGCGCATTTGGGAACAACTTTAAAAGTGTTGTGAAAGAATGAGCTTTACACGAACAAGAAAAAATGTAGCTTTGCACAGACACGCGTAGATTACCTAGGGCACATCATCTCAGGCCATAAGGTTGAGGTTGATCTGGAGAAGATTAGAGCAATCAAAGAATGGTCGATACCTAAGAATTTTTCTTAGGATTGATCGAGTACTATAGAAAATTTGTCCAACATTACGGATCTATAGCCGCTCCTCTAACTCAACTTCTTAAGAAGGATGGATTTCAGTGGAATGAAGAGGCCCTTACAGCATTTCAGAAATTGCAAAGTGCCATGATGACTCTTCCTGTTTTAGCCTTGCGTGATTTCGACACCCCCTTTGAAATGGAGACTAATGCATCCAGTTACGGCATAAGGGCAGTGCTTATTCAATCCAAACGACCCATTGCATTTTTTAGTCACAACTTGACTATGAAGGACCAGGCAAAACTAGTGTATGAGAGGGAGCTGATGGCAGTTGTCCTTGTCTTGCAATGATGAAGGCCTTATTTGCTTGGAAGGAAGTTTACAATAATAAAACGGATCAACGTTCCTTAAAATTCCTACTGGAGCTAAGAGTTATCCAGCCACAATACCAAAAGTGGATTGCTAAGCTTTTGAGATACTCATTCCAAGTGGTATACAAGCCTTGATTGGAGAACAGAGCGGTGGATGCCCTGTCTAGAATGCCTCCGATTGTCCATCTTTGTAACCTCACGACACCCACTTTGATTGATTTGAAGGTAATCTAAGAAGAAGTTGAAAAGGGTGACAGGTTAAAAGTGATCATGAAGGAAGCAGCGAATGGGGAGGATGGCTAGACAGGCAATTATTACTTACAACAGGGAATGTTGAGGTACAAGGACAGGTTGGTTATTTCCAAGTCTTCGATATTGATCCCAACGATTCTCCATATTTACCATGACTTCATGTTTGGGGGACATTCCTGGTTTCTTAGAACTTATAAACAATTGGCCAGTGAGTCGTATTGGGAAGGTATGAAACTCGATGTGAAGAAATATTGTGAGGAGTGCTTAGTTTGTCAGAAGAATAAAACAATGGCCTTGTCACCTGAAGGGTTGTTGTTGCCCTTGGAAATTGCTAATAGTGCGTGGAGTGATATCTCTATGAACTTCGTGGAAGGGCTGCCAAAATCTAAGGGGTATGAGGTGATCTTCATGGTAGTATATAGATTCAACAAGTATGAGCATTTTCTACCCTTGAAGCATCCTTATACGGCCAAAACTGTATCAGATCTGTTTATGAAGGAAATGGTTCTACTACATGGGTATCCTAAATCCATAGTGTCGAATAGAGATAAGGTCTTTTTGAATGGCTTTTGGAAGGAGTTGTTTAGGCTGGCTGGTACCCAATTGAATCGTAGTTCAGCATATCACCCTCAATCAGACGGCCAAATGAAAGTGGTCAATCGGAGAGTGGAGACATATCTTCACTGTTTTTGTGGGGAACGACCTAAAGAGTGGATACAATGGTTGCATTGGACAGAATACTGGTATAACACGATGTACTAGAGGTCCTTAGGGGTCACACCTTTTCAAGTAGTCTATGGACGCTCACCTCCCCCTTTGGTATATTATGGTGACCGAGACACCCCTAATTTGACATTAGATGAGCAACTCAAGGAGAGGGACATTATGTTGGAAGCCTTGAAAGAGCACTTGCAGATAGCCCAAGAAAAGATGAAGAAAAACGTTGACATGAAGAGACGAGATGTGGAGTACATGGTAAAAGATTTGGTCTTTCTTAAAATTAGGCCATACAGGCAAGTTTCATTGCGGAAAAAAAGAAATGAGAAGTTGTCAGCAAAGTTCTTTGGTCGCTATAAGATCATAGAATGGATTGGCTCGGTTGCATACAGGTTAGAGTTGCCAAAGACATAATCCATTCACTCTGTTTTTCACGTTTCTCAACTGAAGAAAATGCTAGGCAATCATCAAGTTGAGTCATTGGATATGCCTTACATAACTAAAACCCACGAATGGCGAGCCATACCTGATGAGATTTATGGCTACTTAAAGAACAAGATGAAAGAATGGGATGTGTTGATTAGTTGGTGAGGCTTACCTTGACACGAAACTACGTGGGAAGACTATGAAGAAATGCAGCGACTGTTTCCATAATTTCACCTTGAGGACAAGGTGAATTTAGAGAAAGAATGTAATGATAGACCCCCTATTATCCACCGATACAGTAGATGAGGGAAGAAGGATTAATATGGGCACATGTAAGTATTAGAGTAGGCACGTGTGAGTTAGTTAGGAGAAATTGTTAGGCTATGCTTTATAAATAGGGTTTGAATTATTGGAGGGGGTAGTTAGTTTTTTGGAGAATTAGAGTTGGATTCTGTGCACCTTTGAGAGAGAAGGTAACAGAGAGATTGTAATTGAATTGAGATTTCTCAATTCGTTCCTCTATTATTATTTAACTTTGTTCTTGTATTGGATTCATTTAAGTATCAATAAAGGTTCAACAATAGAACACAATCTTAGTGTTCCATCACAATCCATATAGCATGAGAAGATTTGGTGAACAATATGCTTGATGAAATTCCCTTGGAGACAGAGTTTAAGACCCAATAGATCACAACATTATTGTTTGGAATCCACAAAGAAAGCTAACTCATCAATAGGTTTGGGTACTTGATCCGTCAACGAAACCTAGCTTGTTTCGTATTGACAGGGCAAGGATCTTGATGAGTATTGCAAGGAATATTTGGTTGGTTGTTAGCAGAGAATGATAGAAGGTCTGTTAGGGAGATGGTCAGCGCTTGGGGAAGAGAAAGATCTTGAAGAATAGGAGAGTTAGGGTTTGCAGTCATGGTTTTGGTGCGTGGAGGAAAAAGAATTGGGAAAAATGGAAAACAAAATTAAAGTGTTGATACCATATTAGAAGGTGACACTTGGAAGTAAAATATATTTCACTGGGTATATTTATTAGGAGAATTTTTAAAAATAGTAGATCTTACAAAATATTACAATCTATAACAAATTCTATCACTGATAGTCATTGATATGCTATAGTGATAGAAGACTATTGTGATAGAATCCAAAATTTTGCTATAGCTTGTAAATATTTTAATTTATTTTGTTATTTTTAAAAATGTCCCTTTATTATTTAGATAACTAATAAGTAACTAAAATTACTAAGTAATTAGATCTAATATGTTTCTTACAATTTTGATGGAAAAGATTGTAAAACATAATTACACTTTAATTGAAAAATGTAAAATTACAACTTATCAATCCAACATATTACCAAAGAATTATATTTAGAATTTAAATTACATAACAAATGAACAAATGGAAATAATACAATTGTTTTGCGCAGATTATGATTTATTGAATCATAAAATAAGTTTAATTAACGATACCACAAATATTTCTTATTTCTCCTTCTAAAGCAGTGAGAGGTTGAATACTTCCCATTTTGATCATTGCAGCTGCAAAGTCAGATTTGAACATAGTTGGATCTTTACTATACTCTGTAACAATGCTA
>JBBPDI010000003.1:13820180-13848277 GCA_037974545.1 Cucumis variabilis
TGAGACAAGGGAGAAAGAGAAGATGGAGCTTGAGATGGAGGTAAAGAAGTCCATGGGAAAAAGGGTTGGTGGAGAAGGTGGCGGTGGTAACGGTGGTGGTGGTGGTGGAGGAGGAGGAAGTTCCGGTCAGCGGCGGCGGAAAGAGGTGAGAGAAACAGAGACAGAAAAGCGGAAAGGAGAAAAAGGCTTGAAATGGGCATTGTAGAGAGGAAGAAGAAGAGACCCATATGGTGAAATCAAGGGGAAAACGCCATGGGAGAAGAAGAAAGGGGAAAGGAGAGTATAATGGAGGAAGGAGGAAGGATAAGGGAAGTTGAAAGAAAGAAGAAAGGGGTGAAATAAATGGGGAAATGGAGTTTTAATTTGGCAGAGGAAAGATTCTGATAACAATGATCAGAGTGGGAGAAGGAAGAAGAGTGAGAGTGAGAGAGAGAGAGAGGAATGAGCTGCTACACACAGAGAGACCAGAAAGAGGGAAAAGGCGCTTCGTTCAACACAGAACAGGGAAGGGGTGATTGAGATGGGCGCGTGAAGGAATAGGTCAAGCGCGGGTTAAGAAAACAGTGGATGAAACTACGGAAATGACCTTGTGAGTTTCACGGTTGGTACAGTGCCCCATTGTACGTACCCCTACTTCTGAAGTGCGCCTAAGTCCAACAATCTGAGCTTTCACATTATATTTTTTCTCTTTCCCATTTTGGTCTCTTCTCATCATGTGAAATTGAGTTTGTCTTAGTTCTTCCCGCTTCAAATAATTAGAGCAACACACACAAAGTCCAAAAATAACACCCCCTCCCCTATTATATTATATTACTACACACATATGTAAAATTTCGTAATCTTTGTTGATTGCTATTATGGTTTTTGTCTAAATCTAGCATTCTGAATTAAACACAAAACTGGTGAATCTTCTACACCAATCCTTTCAATTGGACAAAATAACTCTATCAAACTCAATAGTAAAGGAGCATATATTCGTTCAAGGAGAGAAGATTAAGAGGTCTGTGATTCTGCTCCATTTTGCTTTGCAATTAGATAATGGGCCACTTTTTGTAAATGAAGTAGACAAAATGAAAGAAGTTTCAATGTAGTATTTTGTTCCACCCAAGGATTATCAGGAATGCATGTAAAGTTTCGTATTGGTTGGGAATAAAATGATCATCAATTTCAACCTCTTTTCAATATAATATATATATATATAAATTGTCCCTTTTTTAATTTTTTAATTTTAAATCTTTCTATAAAAAAATTGTCGATTCCTTAACTTTTGTTTTATAAAATTGTAAAATTTCAATATTGTATTCAATGAAACCATCAATTATAAAATATGCCTATTGAACATAATTTTAACACTATCTTATAATGTGTGTAAATAGGACAGAGTGAAATTTTGAATTTTGAAAAGTAGTTAAGAATTTTATTTTAGTACAATAATTTCAAAATGGATAATTGAATCTTTAGTCACTTAATGAAATTGAGTCAAACTCATTTTAATAATGGTTATAAATGGTTGGAACCTAGTGTAGGAAAATAATCAATGAATACAAAATTTACACTTTTTTTTAGTAATGTGCCAATATCTTTTAATAAATTAAAATTTATACAAAAATGCAACTATTTATTCTCTAATGTTTTTTCTAAAAAAAATATTCTACCGATATTTACATTCAAGCACAATTTCTATTCTACAAATATACGTTGGATTCAAACATATATTTGTTCGTATAACAACTAGATTTTCAATGAAATTTAATTCATAAAACTTTTGTATTGATTTTAGTATAGGGGATACAATTTATAATATTTAAGGTTCTAATGTTTTTTTCTTGAATTTAAGGTAAAATTAAGAACTTCTAACTCTTCGACTTTTAAAGAGTGAATTTAAGATTAGTTTGAGCTTCAATCTTTTGGAATTCAATGAAAGTTTACGATATGTTTGGTAGAGAATCAAAAAATAAAAATTTGAAAACAAGAGATTCAATGAACACAAAATTATATTTTATATTTTCATATATGTGTTTGGTGACGAATTCAATTTTTTTTAACATAAATAACTTAACAGTAGCTTATTCGCAACTAAATCTTTGTGAATAACTTAAGATTAATTTTATGATTTATAAATATATAGTATGAAACACATTAAACATTTTTTTAGGAGACGTTTGGGAGAAGGGTTATCTCTATGAGGTTAGAGTTATGGTAACTCAACCCTTGTTCGAGGAAAGGGTATCATAACCTTGTTTTAGGTTTATCATAACCATTTTCCCTCTCTCTCTCTTCCTTCTAAATCCCTCTTCAACTCATCGTAATCCTACCTTTTCTCCCTATAATCCTACATTTTCAACATCTCATGATCCTACATTTTCAACACCCATTAGTTTTATTTTTTTTTAAAAAAAATTACTCTTTTATTTATCAAATGTCATTTGTTTTAATTAATTTAAGAATCTTAAAAGAATATTGTTTTTAATTTATTTTGTTTACTAAATTAATTTTAATTAAATATTAATTGTGATTATTTTACGCATTTAGTCCTCATATTTAACTTTTTTTTTAAATTTTATTATTTCATGTCTTTTATTCGTTTTTTTTTCTTTTATTTGTTTTTCACCTTTTTAAATATTTTATTTTAAAACTAATTTATCTATATCTAAACTATTTATAATAAATTTAAGTCAAAAAAATTTATAAAAAAAATTAATTTTATTAAATTGATAAAAAATCAAAACAAAATCAAATCAGAAAATTTAATATTAAATTAAATAACTTTTAGATCCTTAAATAACCTAAAAAAAATGTATAAAAATATATTTTAAAGTATTTAAACTTTAAATATATAAGAATTTTCTTTTAGAAAAATAAATTCAATGGGATTTAAGATTTATTTGAATTAAATTTTGAATCTAAATTTTTTACCAAATTATGCTCATACTTTTCGTTTTTTTTTTCTCTCTTTCTTCTTCCTTATTTTTATATCTTTCATTGATTCATTATAATTTTTTATCATATTTTGTTGCTCCATAGCACAACAATCTTCTAATTTAAAAAGAAAAAAAAAACATAATGTTTAGGTAAGAAGAAGACTGAGAATATTTTGTCCTTAAGAGAAAAAACGGTAATTTATTCAACCATAACGATTACTTAAAAATTGGTTGAAAATTTCATGTCGTATTTAAAGAAACTAAGGCAAATTGTTTTACAAAAATTAGAATTTGGTAAATTAAATATACAAAATTTATGTATTGGAGTTAGAATATGATTTTTTTTAAAATGAATAATTTATTTGCACGTAACAATTACGTCAAAAAGTTCAAAATTGACCTCGTATTTAAAAAAAATGAGTGAAAATTGTTTTACGAAAATAGGACATTTCGAGAAATTAATTATACGACATATGTGTATTAAATTTAGAATACAAATTCTTTAAAAAATCAATAAATTATTCGCACGTAACGGTTACGTAAAAAATTGTTGGAAATAGACATCACATTTAAAAAAATTGCTGAATTTTTTTTTACGAAAATAGGATAATTTGGTAAATTAAATATACGAAATTTGTGTTTGATTTAAAATATGAATTTTTTAAAATGTATAAAAAAATAAATTTCTTAACATTACCTACATAACTCATCCCCCAAACATATCTTATCATAACCACCCCATAACCATCCTCCAAACATATTTTATCATAATCCCCTCGTAACTCTTTCCCCAAACACATACTATCATAGACATTAGTTTATCGTAACACTAGTTTTATCATAACAATAACCCTCCATAAGTCAACCCTTCCCTCAAACACACCCTTAGAGTTTGGTTAATAGTTTGATAAAGCATTGTATATATTCCTTATGATTTGACAACCTTCATAAATAATCCATACGAGTGAGACTATTTTCTATGATTTTATCAAACCAAAATGACTAAATTCTATCTTTTTAAAACCATATGGACAAATTTTGTAATTTAACTTAAAATTTTATATAATTATTATATAATTTATTGTACATTACACAATTCATATTATATTAAAAAAATGAATTAATATTATAATATAACATATTGTATTGCTAAATGTTTATATTTATATTTATTATAATTATATATTTAAACTGTAAAATTAAAATTCTGGACACAATAAAAATATACAAAAATATACAGAAAAAAATTGTTTTTAGAATTTGCACTCTTTGGATCATAGAATATGAAAATAGTTTTTAAAAACAAAATCTGAATTGTCTACCAAACACATATTTATTGAACTTAGTGAATATGGATTCTCTACCAAACAAGTCCAACTTTCCAAGTCTTCAATTTTTCAAAAGAGCAAGATTGATAATAACTTTAACTTTTGAGAACTTTAGTGGTTGAATTTTTAAAATTTCAGAGCGAAGCTCTTTCTTATCAATTTTCTTGTCAAATGAAAGGACAAAACTTTTATTTATAGAGAATTTTAGGTGAGCTTAAGCCTATTTGCTTGTTTCTTGGAATTGAACTTGAACTCGACCAATATCTTCTTTGGTCCAATTTTCTATCATGAGTTTGAATTGAATTGTGTTTGAGAAATTCTAATTACCCAAATATATCTAAATTATAATTTCACAATGAGTGTGACGAAATTTAATTATTCAAAATTTCTCATTCAATAATAAAAAAATAAAAAAACTATTTTTTTATCACCACCATTTGTCTTTTAAAACATTTTTTTTAGTGTATATGGAGTGTGAATTGAAAGTCCAACTACAATGTGATAGTACAAGTTTTTAGAAGTCAAACAAAATAAGGGGTATAGCTGTATTTTTCAAATACACACATTTTAAAAAATTAAAAAATTACCACTTACTTCGAAAATTACT
The DNA here is from genome assembly GCA_037974545.1 of Cucumis variabilis. Lineage (NCBI taxonomy): Eukaryota > Viridiplantae > Streptophyta > Magnoliopsida > Cucurbitales > Cucurbitaceae > Cucumis > Cucumis variabilis. The sequence goes on from JBBPDI010000003.1 coordinate 13,825,037, forward strand.
AAAAATAAGTCTTTATTTTTCAACTTTTAAAAAATAAAAAAGATAATTTAAGATATTCATTAACTATTGTCTTAATTTTTTTTTTCTTTCTACCTTTTAGAATATTCTCATAATATGATTTTGTAGTAGGGACATTTTTAAAAATAGTAAAATAAATTAAAATATTTTTAAGCTATAGTAAAATTTTGGATTTTATCACTATAACATATCAATGTCTATATAATTTACTATAGCTTATAAGTATTTTGTAAAATTTGCTATTTTTGAAAATTTCTCTTTGTAGTATTTGAAAAACTGTGTATGGAATGAAATTTTAAAAACAAATATTATAATACCATTTTTTCCTATCAACAAATTTAAAAAAAAATTATTAATTTAAGACGTGTTTGGTATAACTTTGAGAAAGGCTTTTGATGATAAAAATATTTTTTTTAAGAAAATCATTTTGAACAAATGTTTGTCAGATCAATTACAAAACACATCGATCTCCAGCAAAAAAAAAAAAAACAAATATCTATATCTATATCTATATCTATATATCTATATCTATATCTATATACATACTTTTAAAGGTTAATTTTTATAAATATAACAAAAATATTTATGGCTTACCTAACAAAATCAAAAAGCCTATGAAGCCAATCAATTTTTTAAAAAAATATTTCAGGTTTGCCTTTTTTTTTTCATCTTCTTTCTTCTACAATTTTTCTTTTCTTTTCTATTGTCTTTCTTCTTATTTTATGCAATTTTTCTTTTATATATATATATTTTAAAATCATGATATTTGTTTTCAATCAATCATAAATCTTGTATTTTTTTTCAGAGAATTATTTAGTTCAAGATCGTGTACCAAATATAAAAGATCTTGAAAAAAATCATATATTGGTACATGATCGTTTAGATTTGGGTTTAGGGTTTAGTCAAATCTAAACAATCGTGTAGTTAAATTTAAACGATCGTGTAGCCAAATCTAAACGATTGTGTACCAAATATATTTCAAGTGCGAGTGACCAATTAATCACGTGTTGACTAGATTATTTTTTGTATTTTCCATTATGAGCTTTTTCCATTTCAAAATTGTTCTATAGAGTATAAATATTTTTTCGGTTTGTTATATTTTTTTTAAAAAAAAAACCCTACTTTAAACTAATTTTTGAAAATTATTTTAAATCACAAAATTGATGTAAATATTTTCAAATATAACAACATATCAAAGAATATATGTAATAGACCACTACAATCTTGTGTCATGACCAAGATATTAGTCTATCACGACCCCTTTATCCAACAAAGTGAAACTTCCTATTCAACAAAGTGCTCAAAGCAATCTAAAGTTATAGAAAAATAAAGAAGAGTAGAAGCAGCAGTTTAGTCCGGGGTTCCTCTTGTCACTCATGAGATTGTTTTTACCTTTGCTTGAAAAATAAAACATGGAAAAACTTAAGTATTATAAATACTCAATAAGTGACTTACTGCTAAGCCCACTAGGTAAACCTGTTGACCTTTCTATCAAAGCATCAATGTACATCCTGTGTCATAGTAGTTTTAGTGATCTCGTAAGACCACACATCAGTCATAAGTGTGGATTCGAGGGTACACATATTAGTCATAACAGTAAAAAATAGTAAAAGGTGGTGATTCCATAGAGCAGTAACCTATAATAGAATGTCCATAGTTTGATAAAAAGTCTAACAAACACCTTTAGTCCAATAAGTTCAATGAAGTGTAAATGTGAGACTTGAGTCTAGAATACAAGGGTTGTGTTTGAAAGAAGGATTTTGGAGTCGTAGGCATTTTTAAAGTTTGCGTTGAAGTTAGGCAATGCAATGAGAAAGTGTGCATCCAAGTAATGATGTGAGGAAGTAGGTGTATTGATGTGAGAAGAGTTAGGTGTTTTGGTGTTGTACGCAAGAAGAAGGCAGACGAAGAGAATTAAGTAATTCGAGGAAATGTCTAATCTCGATTAGACAACTGATGACGTGTTGAGTTTAAACTTAAGCATGGTCTAGGAAGCTAAGTAAACTGACACATGTAAAGTGCTGAGTAGGAGCTGGCAAGTTAAAAGAAGCTTAAAGGTGACTAATCCGATTTAAGGTTAGTATAAATAGGAGTGAAAGATATGAGGAAGTGTTGTTATTCTGGTTTTACTAAGTGTTGACCTACTGAGGTAGTCACTAAGCGATAAGAAGGGAGTTGGAGTTAGGCATTCAAGGAAGGAAGGAAACTATGTATTTTCGTGAGTGATTTTCTAAAAGAAAAAAATAGTGTTTTGAAAGCATTCTTTTTTAGTCTTGTGTTGTTTGTAAATGTTTAACGTGTATTGTAATATTGTTGATGTTATGCTTAATTATTTGAAAGAGTTTCTAAACTAAAGTTTCTATGTGATGATTGTTTGTATGTGAGTAAATCATTAGGTTATTCCTACAAATGAGCTAGCTATTATGTGCACATAATGATTAAAGGCAACCATGGGATACAAGGACCACTTGGTGATACAAAGCTGGCTAATGCTTTGCAGGAAGTGTATTGAGTTAGCAGCCTGAACAATGGAAAATGAATCGAGAAATTCTCCAAAGGATGCAGGTGATATGAGAAATGACAATAGTTTATGTGTAGGAATGATTTATGTTCTTGACGAAAGAAATAAGAAATGTTAATGTGTGATTTATATTTTAAATGAGGCGTTGTGAGTCTATCAATGAAAATGAGTTTATTTGATTGAATTGTATTTCCCAAAAAGGATTTCTAAAACCTCACATACTAAGTATTTGACTTACGTTTTAAGTTTCTTTTTCCAAGTGATAATGTGTTGAGGCTAAGTTAAGAAGGGTATAGCCAAACGTTTTAAGTTGAAGAAGCTACGCTAGGCGTTGGAAGCCTAAAGTCTTTCTTTTAAGTCTTTGTTGTAAAGAAAGCATGTATTGTACTTGGAACGTATGTTGTTAAGTAATAAAGAAGCTTGTTTTTTATTTTGCGTTGTGTTATCTTATCACCTAGTAGTTTAAGTATCCAGTTGATCTAAGTTAAAGGTTTTATGTATTCAGTTTAAACTAGGCGTTAAGTCCAAGGATTGAAGACTGAGCGTTCTGGCGTTTTGCCTAGAGGTGTCAGGATTGCTCAAGTCACGTTTGCGTGCCGCAACACGAGGATCTGGACGTGTTGCAGGACAGGACATGACAACTTGGTATCAGAACAAAAGTTCAGTCCTTAGGGGGAAAAAGTTTAAATTGAGTTTAAATAGTTTGATACCATTTTGGTATTCAAAGTAATTTTGGTCTTTTGGGAGTAAGGTTCTTGATACTTTGATACCATCTTGGTACCTGAGCATCACATTCCTTGGGAATAGAACAAGTGCAGTTGTCTTTGTAGGAAGTTTCGAAAAGACATCATGCTAAGAAGAGGACGAGGAAGAGCTGGGAGTAGATCACATACTACAACTAAGCCCACTATGGACTTAAAGGCTCGTTCAATTAATCCAGATGATAGGATGGAGATGGAAGAAAAAAAATGTATGATATAGTTGCATAGAGATAGTAGATGGATTAATAACAAGAGAATCGTAAAACAAGTTTAGTATTGAAAGACTGAAGGCGTTAGGAGCATCAACCTTTGAAGGAACAACCAACCCAGATGACGCTGAGAGGTGGCTAAGTTTGGTAGAAAAGTGTTTTGGGTTGATGGAGTGTCTTGAAGAGAAAAGAGTTAAGTTTGAGACATTTTTGTTAGAAGGAGGTGTTAAGGATTGGTGGATTCTTCATGGGACAAGAGCAAGAAGAGTAGACTCTATCTCATGGGAGGAATTTAGAAAGATATTTTAGAATAAGTTTAATCCTCATTCGTTTTGTGATGCGAAGAGGAAAGAGTTTATGAGCTTAATACAAGGTAATATGACTAGCGCGGAGTATGAGAAGAAGTTTACTGAGTTGGATAAGTATGTGTTAGTTTTTGTGATTGGTGAGGCAGAAGTGTAAGGATGATTTAAGGACATAAATTCAAGCTCTAGTGATGGCTAGTGCGGATTGGCAAGATTTTTCTACATTGGTTGAGGCAACTATGCAAGTTAAAAGGGTGTTTGGTAGAGAAGAGAAGAGTTTGAGAGAAAAAAGGTTAAGTTCTATGATGAGTGGAGAAGAAGAAATGAAAAGTGTTGAGGGAGCAAGTAAGCAAGTTAAGTCTAATTTTAGTCAAGGAGTGTGTTGGACAGGCGATCAAAAATCAAGGTGCATGGAGTGTGGTAAGAGACACATAGGGGTTTTAGACATAATATATATTTTTTTGTTTTAAGTGTGGTAAAGATGGACATTATTAAAAGGATTGCTTTTAGATATTGTAAAATGAACTAAAATATTTACAAATATAATTAAATATCATTGTTTATCAATGATGAACTAATAATTTACTAGTAATAGACATATCATTTTGATATTTTGCTATATTTGAAAAATATTTTCACCAGTTTTGTTATTTAAAACGATTACCCTAAACTTAAAAGGTAACGTAATTTAAAAAAAAATCATAATTTTATTTTTTAAAGAAAAAACGCACATTCGTTTCTAATTTTCTCTCTCTTAAAAGTAGTCTAATAATTGTCAAAATAAAATGAACAAGATCTTACAATCTTTTAAAAGAAAAGTGTTTTGATCTTTTTTTCTTTTTTTTTTCCTCTCTTTTTCATTTTGGTTTTTTCTTTAAAAAAATAAGAAAAAGTTGCATAAACTTTGGAAGAATGTTAAGAAAATAAGGCTTTTAGTAGAGAATTTTAGGAGTTGATGTAAAAAAGCAAGTTGAGTGCATAAATTTCTCTCCTTTCAAGATTTTAATTCTGTATATGACAGACAGTGGGCCATATATAATTGACCAAATCGTTCTTTTTTTTAGTAGTAATAATAAAAATACCTTTTTTCTTTCTTACTTTTTCTTTTCCCTTATAATAATTCCGTAAAGTATAAATTATAATTCCTTTTTGTTTATGCATATAATTGTGGTCGTTCATTGGAATATTGGTGTAGATGCCAAATATTCCATCTTTGAACTTTGAATTTATATTTAGAGAGTCACTTTGAAATCCTTAAAGTCCTTTTTATTTCCTCTCTCTTTTCTATTTAGTACAATTAGTACAATAATGTGTGAGATGGACCGATTACCTTTTAATTAAACCATTATATATCTTGTATCATAGTTTCTATACCTAGTTTGGACGCTATAATTACTTTGCTTCTCATCATTGTTATTTTAATTTTGAATATTTGATAGACAGAGTTGAGTCGAGTTGATAATTATTGTTTGAAAAATTGAGTTATCAAATAGATTTAAATTGTTTTCATTTGAAATGCAAAGTTGAGTTAAATTATTTTCGAATTGTTTACATATGATAGTGTATTATATATTTCTTTCTATTTTAAAATTTTGTAACTATACACATATATATATATTTTAAAATTTTCATCACATCAAATGCCTAATCTTTTTAATCCCCAAACATAATAAATTTCTACAAAGTAAAACATATACTATACACAAATTTTGAATTACACTACAAGAAATCGGGGTTCTTCCAACGTAGCAAAAGATATCGGTGAAAGAAACGTCGGGAAACGATCCTTCCACTAATGCAGCAATGTGTATGTCAGTAGATTTACTCTATCCCGACGTATTATTATTGACGTCAGGTGAAGGAAAAGCATCCTCGATGCCATCAACAGTGACGTCAGGGACGGTGAAACAATAAAATATATGTTTACTTTTCCCCGACGCATTAATGAGTAACATCGGGACTCGCTTCTCAAATGTCGACGTTAATAAATGAAGCATCGTGGAAAGTGAAATATATTATTTAATTGTTTCACCGTCCCCAACGCAACAAAAGACACGTCGGGATTGAGACCTTTATTTTCGATTTGCTACAAATTGGCATCGGGGGAAATGAAGGAATTAAATAATGTATTACCTTTCTCTTGACGTGGTTTGCATGGCGTCAAAAACGTGGTTCATATTCCCGACGTGCTCTGAGACAACATCGGGGGAAGTAAAATAATTAAATAATATATTACCTTTCTATCGACGTGGCTTGCATGGCATCGGGACCATGGATTTATTCCCGATGCCATTAGTGAATCATCGGTATTTGAAGGCTTTATCATCGATACTTCATGAACATCGCCAAGACTGGTGGGATTCCCTCGACTTTTTTAGCTTGCGCTAGGAGGCACATAAACCCTTTAAAGAGAAAACAAGAAGGAGAGACCGAGTTCCACCATCCATTGTCGTCGCTTGCTGCCATCTTTCGTCGTCTGCCGCCACTCACTACAAGAAATTGGAACAACTGTGATGCCAAAAATAACGTTGGCAAAAGGTGCATCGTCGTTAATCACCTTTCACCGACGTACATAATATTACGTCGCGAAAAGTAACTTTTCGCGACGCACACAATGCTACGTCGCGGAAAGTCTAAAAATTAAATTTAACCTTTCTGTGACGCTAGGGTTACTCGACGTCGAAGAAAGGGTCTTTCTGCGACGTATTCGAAGACGTCGAGGAAAGTCCACTCTATTTCTTCCCCCTTCAACATAGAACCGATTGCAAAACGAAAGGAAGAGAAAATCGACCGAGAGAGAGGGAGTGGAGAAGATTCGTGTTGTCGTTCGTTCGTCTTCGTCGTCATCATTGTCGTTGCTGGAAGTGTTCTTGTTCCCCTCTTTCTCCTTTGTTACTATTCATCACTCTCTCTCTCTCCCTTCCTCTACTTTCTCCATGTTTTCTTTCTCCAAATCGCTCATCTCCCTCTCTCATTCTTTATACTTTCTCTCTTTTTCTTCTCTGAATCACGCATCTTCGTCCCTTCTTCTATCCAATTTTATTCTCCAAAAATAATTAATTAAATAAAATAATTAATTAAAAATATATATTTAATGCCTTACGCAACGTGGCGTCGTGGAAACCTTTTGTGACGCTGCGTCCGAAAATCTTTTGCTACGCCGCGTTGCGAAAGCCATCTGCGACGTGCTGCATCGTGCGTTGGGGAAATTTTCCTCGATGTTGACGTGGCCTGCGTCGGGGAAATTATCTTCGACGTGCTTTTCCCGACGTGCCTGCCAACGTCGTCTGCGACGTCGCAGTAACCTTCCCTGATGTTGGTAAGGGTTTTCGACAACGTATTGCTACGTCGAAGAAAATCTTATTTCTTGTAGTGACTGCCCCTATTTTTGAAAAGTAGTTTAGTTTAGTTTAGTTTAAGTTTATGGTTAGTTTGGTTTTGGTATATTTTGATTTTAGATTATAAATTTGTTTTTGGAATAAGATTTTGAATTAAGTTTAGGATTTGGTTTTTGAGTTAATTTTTGGTATTTAATTTGAATTTTAAGTGTTTTTTGGATTTATAAATTAATTTTAGATTGAGTTTGAATTTGTTATATTTATTGAATTTGACAGGGGTTGAATTGAAAATTTGAGAGGGGGGTGTTCTATTGAAAGCTTGAAAGGGAGGGGGGTTGTATTGAATTTAAAATTTGCTTTGGCTATCCTGCAGTTATGATAGCATTTAGTTCAAACTTGTTCGTTTTTTATTTCTTAGTAGTTTTGTTTGTTAGAACTATTAGGAAGCTTGTAAAGATTGTAGTAATTAGTTGTTGATTTCTTATAGTTATCCTACAGTTTTGGTAGCCTCTTTATTGCAAGCTTAGTTTTGAATTTGTTAGTAGTTTTAGGGGGTTTGAAGTGTTAGGTAGCTTGTAAAGTATGTTGGTTGAGGTAGGTAGGTTGTAAAATTTAAAGTTATTTGTGGTTAGTTTGTTTTGGCTATCCTGCAGTTATGGTAGTCTTTGTAGTTTAAACCTAGCTTTGAAAAATTTGGGAGATTGGACATACTTATTCATGGAGTAATTAAGTTTAGAGTTTGAGAGGAGGAATATACGACTAATCAAACATATTTATGTTTTAGATCTTTAGATGGATAAGGGTTGGATGAAAGTTAGGAATAAGTTCTCGGTTAAGTATAGAGAGGACGTGTCCCAATTTTTAGAGATTGTCAAGTTTCACGTCGATGCTTGTGGACGAATAAGGTGTCCATGCAAGAGATGTATGAACTCAAATTGGGACTCATTAGAGGGTGTGAAACGACATCTATTAACCATTGGAATATTTCCCTCCTATACAACAAGCTAAACTTTTGATGTCCTTCGCTACCTAAACATTTGAAAGATTAGACAAAACGTCTAGTGAGTGAGAATTTCTTCAACACATTTCATTTAAATAGTAGATTTTTGCAAACACAACGTGATTGAAAAGAATATGCATTTTAAATCCGAAAACGATTTCATTGTCTTAAGAAATTTCAAACATTCAAAATTCACAACACTAGTTCACAAATATTCTCTTTAGAACTTCATCTTTTCCTTAGATAAATCATTTCAACTTGAATCTTAAGGCATAAAATCACAAAGTATCACAAATGTATCCATCGCCTCATGTTATTCATGCATTCTTATCGTCGAGTTATGGCTGTACAGAGTAACCTCAACACATCAACATGTATAATCATTTATCATACATGTATAAATTGTTTTCTCGTATCAGATCACAAAGCAAGTATATGATAATCTTTACACCAGATCACAAACCAAGTGTAAAGTTCCTTATACTAGATCACCAAGTAAGTATGAGTTGTTCATTGCATATTGTACCAAAATATTTTACAAAACATAATAATAATCCATTTTCAAAACATACTCATTTACAAATGGAATGACAATATGAAATAAACATCAATACTCAAGAGTTTAAGTATGAGTTGAACATCATTTTGGTTTTCAAAACATTTTAAAACTACTCACAAATAACTAATATCTTCTTTTTGGCCCAACACACTTAACAATCTTTTTTCATCAAGCTTGAACGCTAAAAAGCCTTCTTAATCACTTGGAAAACTCTCATTTCCACTTAGCTTAAAGTTTCAGATTGAGCTCCAAAATTTATCTGAAACTCCCTTATTTATACACTTTTCTAGTGTACACTTCTAGACAAGCATGATTACTTATATTCGTATGTAAAGCTTCAATGAATCGTGTACTGCCACATAGCTCCCACCGTTCAAATTTTGATCATTAGTGGGCGGCTGGGTTAGAATGTTGACTTAATGAACACTGCCATTTAGATGTAAGAATTGTTGATGTTGATGCTCTAAATCTCATGGTCTTGTAGTTTGTAATTGTATTATACAAGCATTTTATTTATCTAATAAAATAAAATAAAATATTTTATTTTATTTAACATTTAGTTGCATTAACCAACAAAACTAATAAACTAACATCCAAGGTTATCTTCTACAACCTAAACATGTATATGAAGACTTACAAGTGGATCATGTTTAAGTGATCGTCTAAATGGTCTGTAGTAGATGGATAAGGTTGGATATCTTATCCTAGTGACACTGCGAATACGACTTGCTTTATAGTTGTTACAATTGTTCTAAGGTGCTACAAATGATTTGATCCTAATCATTCATGTCAAGACATTAAAGCGGGTATTCTATACAAAGAGTTTGTATAAGATCGAACCATGAAATGAATAGTCTCTCTTATTAACACCGTTACGAGACCACATTTCACCAAGATGACCATAGGTGACTTGACCTGAATCCTGAGTGAGTTCATAACTCTTGCCTATGAAGGCAGTCCTTTGATTTGCATAGGTGAGAGTCGCTTTTATTGCCGACATAATATGCCTACTATTTTGGGGATTGGTTCTCATTGAAGAGCTGGAAACATAACTACAGAAGAAGAAATTCACTCTTTCTCTATAGATAAAGTAGAGAGAAATTGCTTTAAGTGTTGATTCCAGAGTTTGAACAATGTGACGCCACACCCTTTTTTAGTCCGAGAGGAGTTTAGTCATATTAGGACTATAAGAAATATGAGAGAACTAAACCATTGGTTATATTATATATGATATAATATTGTTTAAATTAAATTAAATTTTAATTAGTATATATTTAATTAAGGGTTTTTTTTCAAAAATAAAACAAAGCGCGAAAATATTTACACCATATAAAATAATTTTAAAAAAGAAAAAAACTCACAAACCCACAACGTGAAATAATAAAAATACCCTCGCAATTAATCAATCGCACACTCGTGAAAAAATGATTTTGTGCCCAGTCTAAACGATCTCTTAGCAACGATTTCTTAGAAACGATCTCGTACCCTTTTACCTAGTCTAACGATCTCGTAGTTGAAGAGATTAAAACCCTTAGCAACGAAAGATTTTAAAGAGACCTTAGATCAATTTAATTGAAAACTTAAAAAATATCGTACATTGACAAAATAATAAAGAAACTAATTTCTTATTATAACTTAAAGGCTAAACATGCTTTCTAATAATAGATTAGAGAAAGAAAAACTCACGTAGTTTGACACCTCTAATCTACAAATCATTGAATTGTGGACACCACCCATCGGAGACCTTCCTATCCTCTGGAATGAAATTGGTTTGTGGGAACCAATTGAAATGGAAAAAAGTTTTTGAGAGAATTCACAGATAGGGAAATGCCTTAGGTTGAAAAACTTGTTTGCTTATATGTATTTATAACTCCCTCTTCTTCAGGGAGTATGAAAAAATCATGATATTCTATTAATTTAAAAAATATTAAATTAATAGAAATATCCAATTAACTAATTAATTAATTAAATCATATTTAATTAATATTTCATTTAAATCATTGAATATCTCTCACATATCTTATAGTTTTAATTAATTTAATTAAATAAAATTAAACTAAGCTATCAATAAATTTTCCAATTAATTAATTGCTAAATTAAATATCTTATATTTAATTTAATTAAAATTTGAATCATATTCAAATATAAATTTCTCTCATAACCAATAATTTTAATATGAATCCAGTTCATACTAAATTAATATTTGAACCCATTCAAATATTTTATTTCTCATAAGTTAATTTTGAATCATATCCAAAATTATAAGCTAAACTTCTTATTAAGACTATCATAAACCTAAATTATAAATACTGTATAATAAACCTAAATTATAAGAGTTATAAGCTAAACTTCTTATTAAGAGTGTATCATAAATCTAAATTATAAATAACACAATGACAGATGGATAGCAAAGAGATGGATGGATTAAATAAGGTATAAACATACATTGTATTAAAGAATGAAGGTCTTCAACCACTGTACAATATAAACATATATAATGTAAAGAAATACAAAAATGGTAAGAAATAAAAGTGACATTACAAGTTGGGGGAAAATGGGGAATGAACTCTTCTTTAGTAAGCTCTCAAGCTTTCATTTTACAACTAAGTGGAGAAGAGGAAGGAACACTTTATAGGGTTCCGCCCACCTCTTTAGGTGAGTGGATGGCCCATTTAGGCCTTTAGTGGTTAGTCCATTCAGATGTCTAGTCTCCTTCATGATAAAGATGGAAATCCTTTTTATAAGCAAATTTAGGTGGAAAATCTAATATTCTTAACATGTCAACACCGAAAGTTGCCTATCTTACCAAGTCATGTCAACTTCATCTATCACTTTTGTCTTCTAGCGAAGCTTTTCTTGCGTTTTGATGTGGTCTTCTCGTCTAGTTTTCATGCAAGTTCTTCTGCGATTCGATAGCTTCTTCTTTTATTGATAATCCTGCGTTTAGACACTAAAAATGGGGTAAAGTAGTTATATCACTTATGTAATGTTTATTTCTAAATATTTATGCATTTATAACATAAGCTATGCATTTTGATACTCTTATCACACATTTTGATCTCATTATTCTATCTAAAAGGCCATGATAACTTGTGTTTATACAAGATATCAACAAGCAAGCAAGTATGTGGGCTGAGTGTGATAAAAAGGATGAGCGTAAAAAATATACTTAATAAGAGACCCACTACTAGTTTCGGTAGGGGTAAAAATTGTTAACTTCCTATTATGAGGTACCTTACACAATTACAGTCTTAGGATCCTATAGGATACATGTCAATCAGTCTAGTGATCCCGTAGGATTCACCTAATCAGTCTAGTGATTCTGTAGGATTTATCTAGTCAGTCTAGTGATCCCCTAGGAACTCAACATGTGGTGATCCCATAGAACACCGTATTTGCAAGGTACACTATACAATAGCTAAAGCTAACATTTTTTCTCAGTTCAGATAAGTCCATTCCAGTCTAAATAGTCCAGGATAGTCAAATAAAGATATAATCAAAACTATCAACAATATTTCAGTTCAATATATAACCAGTTAAAATAAACATGCTAGTATATATCTCAGTTTAGTCATCAATATAGCAAGTCTTCAATACATTTTAATGTTACGCTTAAACAATAAGATCATCTCATACAGTAAATTTCAACTTCAATCTAAGATCTGATAGTAGAAATCTCTTATCTCAAATTTAGCTAAGTTCCTTGGTTGAACTAAAGTTCATGAACTAAAGTCCAAATGAATTAACCTAAACATAAACAAAAAATCAATAACTTTTGCAAATAAATTCATCAATTTATCCAAATGTGACTTCCACCAACTTACCCGAGCAATGGCAATTTGAACCCCACTTCAGTCTTGTTGTGAACTCCAAAAATTTAAGTGTTACTTCTCCAATGGCACCTTCAAGGATCAAATTTTAACCCAACAAATTAATCCAACACTACATCTTAATATGGCTACAAAAAGACAACTAAAAAACCCATAAACCAACCCGTACCACAAAACCACGACGGTTCATGGTAAGGCAGAGGCAGTGACTCAGATCAATTGATAACCATCGTGCGTGACTAAGGACAAAGAGGGACGACTTAGATTGGCTGCACAATTAGATAAGAAGGAAAGAAGATGGCACAACTTAGAGATGGGGAAGCATATCACATCAGCTCAAATGTGTGGTTGGAAAGGAGGCAATTTGAGTTCGTTTGATGGTTGTCGGTGAAGTGTTTTGAGTGGCCCGAGACGGAGCTTGTCAGAAGCTGACTCACAAATCTAGAAGCTTAGCGCACAAAAGAGGAAACCTCAAGCGAACCACACGACTCAATGGGATGCTCGACTAATGGAGAAGGGTGATGACTTGATGATGGTGGAGTGAACAACGTGGGATGGAGCTATGGTGAAGGGAAAATCATAGTGGCGATGGTGGTTGTTAGGTTATGAATAAGAAGAATGTGAATGGGGAACGTAGGGGACATACACAACACTAGAATTGTTATACTTAATAATAATAATCATCATCAAAATCATAATCATAACAAGAATTTATTATTATATTATTAAATTATTATAAATATTATTATATTTCCTTTTCATTTCCTTTTTTTTATTTTATAAAACTAACTTTTCTCTTTCTCACCAAACTCTAATAAATTAACACTCAAAAATTTAAAATCTTAACAAAATAAGCAAATAAGTTGAGAAAATACCTTAAGTTTTGGAGTGTTACGACATGGTTGGAAATTTAGCAAAATTTTGACATGCGCATTTTATGACTTTCTGCTAATTTTGATTTTGCCCCTAATTTTGGGGTATTTTTTCGTTTCCACGTACATTGTATTTTAAATGAATCAGACATTGGCAAGGTGACCGGATTTGAAACATAATGTATTTGCAAACTCGGTTATTGAATTATATCCTAACTGAATTTGAGATTTATTTGCTGGACAAAATTGTAGCAAATCTTTCATATATTAATGGAATCTCCATCCTTAATATCCCAATTAGTTCTCGGATTATATCCTAACTGAAACTATGTAAGGCCTAGATCCAAAAGGGAGTTCTATTGAAGAAGAGCCTTGATAAATGAATTATTTTGGCTAAATTCAATTTTGAGGCATTTTACGAAAAAGGTTGTGCTTAAATGGAAGGCGATGTGGGGAGAAGTTTTTACATTTAAGAGTTGTTGCGACAAAGTAAGTATTTTGTTGAAACAGTTACACGTTTTTCATACTAACGTGAATTGAAGTCTAGCGAGAAGAAGAAAGGCGAGAAAGAGGTTAGCATTCAAAGAAGATAGGTTTAGCATTTCAAGGGAGACATCTAATCCTGAGTTGAGCATTCCCATAAGATAAGTTTGGAGTCCCAAGGAGAGCAATTAATCCTGAGTTGATCGTTAGCGAAGTGTCAAGTTTAAGTTGGTTGCATGACTCGACAAAACATTAAGTTGACATGAATAAAGTTGTAAGTCGAAACTGGTGGGTAAAGAGAGGGACTAGCCAAAAGAATTAGTATAAATAAGGGTAAAGGAATCATGAGAAGTGTTGTTATTTTGAAAAGTTGTCAAAGGAAGTGCTAAGAGCTAAGCTGTCTTTGAAGAGAGGAAGTGAGCTTAAATGCCCTGGAAAGAAGAAAATCAAGTGTTTTCATAAGTGACCATAAGCAAAATAAGTATTCCGTGAGTGATTATTTTATTATATATGAAAAAAAAGTGTTATGAACGATTTTCTTAATTAAAAAAATGTATTTGAAAGCATTTCATATGTCTATGGTTATGTATAACTCGTTATGTATATCTACCTATGTGCTGTGTTGATATTGATGTGGTTATTTGAAAAGAGAAAAACTGTTGATTTTTTATTTGATGGTTGTAATGTTTGTGTGCGAGTAAGACATTAGCCTTATTCCAATCAAGTGCGTAGCTGTTATGTGGTGTGAACATAATGTGTAAATTGGCGTCATGTGGACGACCTGTGCAACGAGAAAAGAATCAGGAAAATTATCGAACGCTGTGGATGGAGTGAACATCACAGTAGTTTAAACATGGGATGCTGACAAGAGTGAATCTCAGTAGTCTTGGTGCATGGAACAATTCATAATCTCGGAGGAAAGGAATAAAAGGCAGCTAATGTGTGGTTTATGTATTTTGTGAAAAGAGGCGTTATGAACCTATGTTTGCTAAAGGAAAATGAATTTATGTGATTGCATTGTATTCCCTAAAAAGGCTTTCTAAAATCTTCATTCACTAAGTATTTGACTTACGTGTTGAGTTCTCTTTCCTTAGGTGTTTAGGAGTTGAGGTCAAGTAAAGAAGGTAAGATGAGTTGTTACATGGGAAAGCTGAGTGAGCAATTTATGCTCTTTTGTATTGTATTTCCTTGTAGTAGGGGAGTAATTATACTCCTAAACACCTTGAATGTGAAGGACAAAAACTCAATTTTGTGCGATTTAGGCAAAGCATTCAAGCCTAAGATTTACCTTTGTACTTCAAGAGAAAGGAAAATGTAATTGTAAGATATTGGTCCAAGTAATAAAATACGTTGTGTTTGTGTATTTTGCTACATTGTTTTGTGCTTGTCACTTAGTAGTTAGAGTTTAAGTTGAGCTAGGTAGTGAAGACTAAGCAACAAAGCTAAGCTTAAGAGAGTTAAGTTGATTGCTTAAGTTATTTTTCTCTGTGTTGTCACACCTTGTCCGATTGTTGCACCTTGCGAGCAATGGCAGCGTGCCACCTAGACACTCAACGAATCTTCCTTTTGAAATGACGCGTAAAGCATCTAGTAAGCGAAACAACTAAGAAATTTTAAAAATTTACACTCGAAAGATAACTTTGAAGAAAGGAGAATACTTCATTAATGAATGACTAGAACAATACATTTGACCATGGGTATATAAGTCCCCTCACAAGAAACAAAATACAATTGACTCGATGTGCTACTTAACCCCTGCACGTTATGAAAAGATAGTGACCACTACCAAGGTGATGTGATTTTAGGACACAGAAGGTGATCACGACTGCAACTTCAATGTTGGATGTCCTTCGCTACCTGGGGGGGGATAAAATAAAAGTTTGAAAGGTTAGACGAAAAAGTTTAGTGAGTGGGGTCTTTTATATTGTACTAATAAACAAGTCAAGTTGTCATACGACCTCATAATTTAACATGAAAAAATCAGTTATTTCAAATAACATCTCATCATTTCGCAATACTTTGGATCCCATGCCTTAATCATATTAATCTTATACGACCATTCTACTCATTTGGTTTACAGATTTGTACACTTTTTCCTCGGCTCAAGCGTTTACCACACTCTTTTGCTTAGTTGTGACCATGCGCAGTAAACTCGACGTATATCTCAAGCGTTTACTACACTCGGCTCAAGCGTTTACCACACAATAAGGATATGGCATCACACCATCAAGGTACAAGGTCAGTTTATCTCAAAACACATTAAATCTCAACATTCAAACGTATGGTGATACATTATCCAGAACGTTTAACCATACCATTTTAGCATAATGTTATTCAAAAAGCATATGGACACACATTTCCTTTCATCGGTGAATTTGCTCGCTAAGATGGTGGAAAAACATATGAAAATTTCACATAGTTCATAAACTCAGAAGAAACCAATAAAACATTAAATAAAAGTTGGAAACTTTTCATTATTCAAAACATTTAGTTAGAAAAAACACTCATTGTTACGGTCAAACCATTTAGCTTCTTTGACCAATGTCCCTTTTTTCGATTTCGATATCCTAATTGGAACGAGCTTGTCCCTCTGTCTTAAAACATTAACACCTTTCAATTTTCTCTTTTGGCACGGTCAAGATAAGGAGTATTTTCAGATGACTCATACCATCTATTTATAGATCTTTTCAGGCGAGTTTTTCTATACCGAAATAATTTCCCTAAACGACGGTAGAAGGTGGTCCAATTCGAAAACGTCATGTGCCTCTGTCACCCCTTATCTTGAACTTAGATTGGATGGCCAAGTCCCATCAATTGTCGACCTACCATCTTTTGCATCACATCACCATCCTTAGGTGAAGTAGGCTAACTATACTCATCTGATCGTTGCGCCCCTTTTTTGCATCAGAGTTTTTATCGCGATTTTGTCGTAGCTGACATTTCCACAACAAGAAATTTCCTCGCGTATCATTCTTATTGTAAGGCCTTTATCGTGTTGTCTTCATGCGATCGGGACCTTACAATTGTGTTGAGAAAGTCTCTTGAGTTTAAGGTTGGAACTCTATGTTGAGATGGGTAAAAGAAGTTGTTTCACTTACTAGATGTTTAGCCTCTATCACGCGGTGTGATTTACGCTGAGTGTCTAGGTAGCACGCCTCCATCTAGTTGTATGAAGTAACATTTGGAGTGGAATGTGACAAACTGTATCTTTAATAAATATTTATATATTTATTTACTAACATTTCAAAAATATATATTTAACTATCCCATAATATCTATTTTTACTATGATTTAAAAAATATCTAGTTTTAATAAGATTTTTGAAATATGTATTTCTAATAAGTTTGTTTATCTTATTTTATTAAACTAATTATATTTATCTTTAATAAATCTTTATATGTTTATTTCTTATAAATTATTAATATTATTTTCTAGTTAGCTTCTAAAAATACATATTTTTAATAAGTTTTAAAAAATATGTATTTTTAATAAGATTTCAAATATTGTTATTTATTTTATTTGTTTTTATTATTCTAATGGTGTATTACTAATTTTTAGACTATATCTTATTTGCTTAATTTTATTTGTATATTAATTACATTCTATGTACTACATCCTTTAGCAATATATTTTTAAAAGTTGTGTAAACAATAATAGAATTGTAACCAAGAAGCTTTTGTTATGGCTTGACAACGAGTAAAGACTGTTTTTTTTATGGTAGATGGATCGATTGTTTCCAGTATTACGATTATCCCGTTGTTGAGATGTATGTTCCATTTGCATCTTTGATTCAACAATTCGTTGAATGTATTCAAGGTAAATGTTTTCTGTTTTCAGTCTATTTGTGTCTCGTTTGAAAGTTTTACAAGGATGGCTGCAAAAATTCCAACCACATTTGGATTATCAAGGATAAGAATGTTTCGTGGCTTATGATTTATTCGTGGTCATTGACTTTGTATTGTTTGATGTTGCTAGAAGTACAACATTTTTTAATAGTGAACTCCCCAGATCTCAAAATTTATATTATGATACAAGAATTATTGACTTTAAAGCGTTTGAATCGTCTCAATCTGAAATTCCTAGTAAAGTAGGACAATTGTTTAGAAGCAAGTCAGTAATAAAAAATGATGTTTACTTGGTTACTGTTAACAATAGTTTTGAGCTTAGCACGATTAGGTTCAATTGTTCCTAGTTAGATATTTGGTGTAAGGATTCTAGTTTGTTTGTGCAAATGTTTTTATAACAATTCATTCTTACTCTAATCATAATGTGTTCAGCGTCCTAAATCTATATATTTATTAATAAGTTGAATTCATTGTTAGCTAGAGATGTATCATCTATTGTACTCAACTGCAGTGTATTTCATATCTCTGGGAGCCATATAAGTATATCAAGTTTGTGAGTTACCTTATTTTAGTTTATTGGTATTAAATTGAACTATCTTTATTTTGCAATTAAATACTTCTATGTTTTTGTGATTGGAAACTAATGACTTATATTATCATTTAGGACAAGATACCTTTTGTGTGATAAAGAACCAGAATACTCTCTAACTCCTAAAGTCGACCACCCTCGAAGATTAAAGCACCTTTGAAGATACAAGCTTTCTTTCAAGACTTCCACTTCAAGAACATCATTTTCCAAATCAAACGTAAACATTCAGCTGAAAGAGAATTAATAATCAAATACTAAAAATCGAATCACATCGCATCAAATCAATATAAATACAATATCAACATAAATTCAATTCTACGATTTAAATTTCTTCAAAAATTTTGTGTGAACAAGAATATTTAAAATAATATTAATAGAAATCAACATTTTACCTACATTTTCATCAAAATTTCAATAAAACGAAGAACTCGATATCTACGTCTAACATCAGCCATAATCCAAACCTTCATTGGTAGAACCATATTTGAAAATGTGCAACAATAAGAAGATATGTGGTGCACGTGTTTGAAAAGGAGAGAACTACTTTTCAATGATTGAGCCTTGACAAAATTTGCAATCCAACACGACAATGACGTGGCACTTTTTGGCCCTAAGTTATTTTAATCCCAATAAATAAATAAATAAAAAGTATTGAATTGGCAGTGGGGCCCATGATGGTTATGTTTCAAGGTCACGTGATCACCAAAAATATTTTAGAAAGTCTCATACTACAGTCTCATACTACTTTCCTCCCATTCCCACACTCTCAAAATTCTAAACAAAAACATAACCTATCCATAAAGAGGGATCTATGTTACATACAATTTTGTTTCACTATTTTCATGTCTTTTCTTCTCTCTTTAATTTCTACATACATTCTAAAAATTAAAATAAAATTAGTCAAAATTAAAATAAAATTAGTCAAAATATATTTTCTTAAGTCATCCATACTAGTTTTCAATTACTAAAAGTAATTGACAAAAGAGACAAAACTAAACTCACTTTAAATTATCAATAACTGGTTTTTAAATTATTGAGAAGAAGCCTTCCACTAATATAATTTTTAATTTGATATTTTTTGAAAATAAAAAATACATCTACTAAAAATCATTTTAATTTTGATTAAAATGGCTTATTTCGTTTTTTATTTGAATCACAAGTAGTTTTCGTTGTTATATATTTAAAAATAGTTGTAAATGATAATTTGGAGAGTGATTTTTGTATGTAAATTTATTAAGAAAACATCATTTTTTTCAAATCAGGTTGAAAATTAATTTGAACACTGTCTAAATAAATAAAGTCATTCATTGATCATATTTTTTTCAAAGATGTCTTTCTTTTCATTTTATCCTTTTGCTAACCTGCTTAATGATGTATTTTCTTCGTTATTAACCAAGTTCTCTCCTCAAAAGGCGAACTCATGATGTAATAAAAAAAAACTATAATATTACTAAAGTAACTCACAATTCACAAAATTCTTCACTACTTGTCTTATGTTTGGGGGAGTATCCTTGATGTAAAATTATCAGACTTAATTCCATAAACTTTTTCATTTAGAATTCCTCTTAAATAGAGGAACACAATTATCTCTGATTCTAAATATTATTTTCAGGTACTCACCGTCTATAGGCATTTATAAAATCTTAAACAAAACCATTTAGTTGAATGCTTTTTCTCAAGTTTTTCTTTGAATTGCCACACAATTTGTGTGCTTGCTTTTGTGTTGCTTTCTTTAGCTTTATATTTAGTTTCCTTTATACATAAACACATTCACTTTTGGGTTGTGAAGAAATTAGTCATAGTTCTCTCTCTTTTTTTTTTCTTTTTATGTTATTCATTAGACTCCTTTCGCGAAAAACAAATATTATATATTATCAATATCATTATTAACTGTTACTATTTATATTTACATGCATTTTTTTATATTGCAATAATGTTTGACTCTAATTAACAAATGTTTTAATCAATACATATGAACATGTCAACAATAAGAGACCTTTATTATGATATAATCCTCTACATATATCAATAAAACTTGTACTTTTTTTTCCTTTTTTCCTATATTTTCTTCTACCACTATTACATAATGAATAATAAACTCAAGGGATGAGAGAAAGTAATTTTTCATCTTATTGTCTCAGTAGACTTATTTAGAAAGAATTATAAGATAATTGTTCAAAAGATTTTGAGATAATAATAATTCTTTAACGTAGTTTTTTAGAGTTGGTTTTAGTGGAATATTTGGGTGAATATACTCACCAAGCATTATTGAAAAACACTTTCGTTCCAAGGCATTCGTGAAATTAACAAAAAGTAGAAAATTAGGTAACAAGAGTGTTGTAGGCGATCGAGATTAGTTTAGTTCAGATAAGTTTACACCAAACTTGACAGAAGCGAGTTGTAGGTCAAAGCCGACGGTCACTCAAGTAAAGCCCAACGCGAAGGGGATCCAAGCTCCCACTAATATATCTACTTTTGTTACTTTTTCTTCTTTTTATTTGTGATTAATATGTAAATTTAAAATATTTATAATATTTTATCACTAAGAAATTTTTTAAAAATTAAAAATAAATATATAATTTTATAACGGTTTTTTTTTCAAATGTAACAAAATAAACTTAAATATAGAAAAATTTTATAATATATATTAATGATTGACACTTATAGACACTATCAATATTTATCATTGATAGATTCTAAAATTTTACTATATTTATATATATTTTCAACCGTTTTGTTATTTAGAATAATTTCTGTTTTATAATTATATATACTTTAAGAGTTTAATTTTATATTTTATATAAATTATATAAAAAACTAAAAAGAAAAAAAGTCAACAAAAGTGTATTTTGAAATTTTAAAATAAACAACAAAAATACAATAGTTGAACGTGAAGTTGGTTTGGTTTTTTAAAAGCACATAACTAAAAATCGTTATTAGAGTCCAAATGGTTAGGATTTTCTGCGGTAATAGTCTAATTCAATTGGCCAAATTACAATAATAATTTTTTCATGAATAGTCTAATATATCATAGAATATTACATAAAAATAAGCCAAAAGTTCATAATACACCTGTTAATTTCTAACATTTTTTATTTAAAAAATTAGGAAAGACACAAATATGGGGAAAAAATGGAAATCATGTCTTAAATAGTTTTTCCAAAATTTTAAAAATTCATCACAAATATATTTAAAAAAATTACATATTTAAGTATATTTTATAATATATATCATAAAATATGGTATTTGAATTCCACAATTAAAAGAAAAAAAATACAATACAAGTTAAATTATAAAATAATATTTTAATTAAAAGGTTTTCCAAAAAATATAACAAAACGATCAAATATTTACACGGTATAAAACAATTTTGAAAACGAAAAAAGTCTACAAATCCACAATAGAAAATACAAAAAATGCCCAAAATCTAAATGATTTTCTTAAAGATTATTTGTTACATGATTGTTTAGATTTGACTATTTTTTTTTGTAAGGATTTAATCGATCCAAATTTAAACAACTTTTTCAAGATTTTTTTTACATGATTTTAAAATTTAGCTATTCAAATCTAAAAGATTATTTTGGTAGATAATCATTTACATTTGACTATTTCTAGTAGATGATCATTTAGATTTGGCTTTCCAATATTTTAACGATTTGTTTTCACGATCTCTTATATTTTGCACACGATGTTAAACAACAAAATAACCGTTTGAATTTAAAAAAAATAGATTTTTTACATTTGATACACGATCTTGAACAAAATAATAGTTTGAAAAAAATAAAAGAAAATTTGTAGAAAAAGAAGAGAAAAAGACGATGAAAAGAAAAAAACACAGAAAAAAGACATGAAAAGAAAAGACAAATCTGAAATATTTTAAAAAGATGTTTAGTTTTATGAGTTTTTTTTTTCTAATTTTGTTACACAAATATTTCGTGGGTTTGTTGCTCTTATTGAAAATTAACCATTAATTTATTCATAATCTTAAATATTAATTACGAGACAATACCATATTAACTTTTAATTCAAATTTTGCTATATTTAATTGAATTTTTAATACAATTGAACGGTAAGAATTTTGAATTTTTAATAAAAATGATTTCTCATTTATTAAAGGGCCCATTAGCAATTCAAATTCCAACCTTTAATATTGTCTCACATTCTAAGAGGAAAGAGAAAAGAAAGAGAAAAACACACAGTTCATATATAAAGCGAAAAGTCAAATTTGTAAATCATTTTGAAATGAAAAAGAATATATAAAAATTCAACAAAAAAGATCTAAACCCCACAACTTTTTAAAGGTTCATTTTATTGGAAGATGCTCATGCTTTATTTGTCATCTAGAATTAAAAAAAGATGTCAATAGTAAGATTATCTCAAATATTTAAAATATAACAAAATTTTAGTTTCTATCAACAATAAATACACGTAGTTAAACAAAAAATTTCAGTCAATTAAATTTTGTCACGTCATTGCAACAAAAGTTGTAATAATTATAATTTTATTGAATTTGGGTAATTAAGTTTTGAATTTTTAACTATAATAGCCTAAATAGGAATCTCTATTTACATATTGGACACATCATAATTTTCACAAAAGTCTTAATGAACTACAAATTTACATAAATATTGAGTTTAAATGACAAAATTACTCACATTTAATATTAATATTAGAGAAAAAATACAGAAAATGGGGAGATTTCTATTTCAAAAAAATATATAATCTATTGCCATAAATATTTTATTCCACATTTATTATCTATATTAAAAATTACCTATTTAGTCTATTAATTATTTAATATATTTATTTCAATTAGATATCCTATGTAAATATGTTGTAAACCCGATATTTTCTTAGCCTATTCTAATTTTATGTTATTCTTTTATATGAAAGAAATAAAAGAAAAATAGA
>JBBPDI010000003.1:13852535-13862854 GCA_037974545.1 Cucumis variabilis
TACTTTCTTGTATGCAAGGTTGATGCCTGTCACCAACCTTCGAGACATTACAAAGGAGAGGACATTGTTGCTTTATGATTTATCTAGCAGGTTCTCTGTCAATATGGAAAGATTGTTTTCCATTTTAACAGTCGTATCTTTTAGGCATCGACCCACGATAGTCTTAGGAATCCATCCTTGATCACCAAGCTCTTCCGATGTGCTAGGGTGGAATTTGTTCTAGATGAGGAGATGCTCCCTCCTAAGAGTATCTTGAATAGGTCATCCGTTTCAGCTTTCAGAGATCACGTAGAGAATGAACATCTTAGGAATCCTATTGGTGAGAGTCAATAAGACTAAGAGGAGGCAATAGATTTTATACCTCAGAACGAGCCCCTATCAGTAGTGGTAGCACACCTCTTTGAGGATGTCAGCTGTAGAGCACCGTTCATCAGAATAATGATTGTAACAAGGCCATGTCTTAGTTCGAAGATTCAAATACGATTTCAGAGTCGTTATTTTTCCATGATGCTTAAACTAAGTTGGAGCTTTTAAAATTCCTCCCATTAGTTATAGTTTGCCTGAGTTAGACAATGATGAGTAGCCCAATGGCGTGCCTTGTGCCCCTACTAGATTTTTTCTTTGACCAATTTTTGCCTGATTTTGATTTTCTTTTGGAGAGTCGATACTATTATTTTCTTTTAGAGAGTGTCGGTTACAACAACCCACTTTCCTATTCTCTAGTGTTAGGGAAAGTTTTCTGTTTTTCCTTCCACTTTGTCCTATATTTTCTTTGCTTAATTGTTTGCTTACATTTGGACAATGTGTCTTTTAAGTTGGAGGTGAGATGTGTTTGTGATTATTTTTTGTTGTATGTCTTTATTTTTGGCTTGGAGTCTTTAAGTAGCATGCTTAAACAATGTTGTCTTATTTCTTTTTGTTGCTTGTTGCAATCCTCTCGATCTTGCAATAACTTGCCTATGATGCACTCTTAGAATAACTTTTATGCTGCAGAAGGAATCTCTTCTTTTTTCCTCCAATTGATTTCTCTATCACGAATTAAAAAAATTTCATCTTCAATCAGCTGCTCCAACTTTTCTTTAATCTTTGTTTCATTATTTTCTTTTTCGCCACATGAGATTTTTTCTTCTTCTGCAACTCAAAAAATCCACCAATTCAATCAACGTTTTTCTCCTCCAATCGCTACTCGAAATATATTTTTTTATTCTTTTAAATTACAACTCAAATAAAAATAAAAATAAATTTAAAGATAAAAATTTAAAATACTCACATAATATATCAAATCTAGAGCGCCTACGTTTGATACTAAATGGTACGAAAACTTTAGAATTCAAAAATTAGAAACCAAATTGGTAAATCTATGTCAAAGATTATATTTGGATTACCTTTTCATCCAAGATCAAGAGATAGGATGATCATACTTATCAACACAAAGGAAAATTTCATTCCAAATCCTATATGCCAAAAGTTGTTCCATACAACCTATTGGTCAAACTTTAAATAGCCTCTCAATAAAAACTCTAACTCAACATAGTAAAAGACAACATTACCCTTACTTAATATGTCCTAGAAAAGATAAAATTCAGAAAGTATTAATAAAATTACGTCAAAGTTATTAAATAAAGAAAAATTATTGTAAAAGACAAAACCGTTAAAAATATTCTACAAAATATATCAAAATTTAAATTATATCAATGATATACATTGATAGACACTGATAGTCTTCAGTCAATATCTATCAATGCACTTCTAGACACTAATGAAAATAACTTTGATTGTAGATACCTAAAATATTTATAAAATGCAATAAAATTTTAGATTTCATAAGTGATAGACATTGATAAACTTCTATCAATGTCTGTCAACAAACTATTGATCACTGGCAGAATTTTATTAATGTTTATTAGTATTTTTTATAGATAGAATTTAAAATTATGCTATATTTTATAAATATTTTGACTAATTATGCTATATATTCGACTCATATCAATACTTTCAATTCAACACATTCAACACGTACACAGATATTTCAACAAATAAATCAACCACATTCAATAAAATTTGACTTACATTAAGTTGATGAAGTGCCTAAATTGACTAGAGAAAATATATATTTCTTTCAAAAAAGGTTAAACTTTGAAAATATTTTAAAATTATTTAAAGTGATTGTCAAACACATTAATTTTTTTCTTTTTAAAATCACTCATTTTCATATAAAACATTTGAAATATTTGACCGTATAGAATTTCATCTCAAAACCAACTAACTCAATAATATGAGTAGTCATGTATCTTACAAGGCGTATGACATCTCAAGATGTTCTTAGTTTATGATTTTTTTTTTATCAAGTCTCAATTTTTTTTATTGAATCGAATACCTAGTTTATGTTTTAGACTTTGATACCATATTTGAGGAGCTGTGAAAAAACAAGTCAATTTTATAAGATGAAATAAGTTAACATATAAAAGAAAAACCTGTGCACCTTACCCACGGTTTCATCAAAGTGTAGAAAAAGCACCACTTTGGATTCCTTTTCATCTAAAATGACAATGACTATTCGAATAAAGAAAAGATTAAAAAAAGGGGGAAAAGGCCAATAAGAGGAGACAGGGAATTGCATAATACGAAGCTTCCTCACCAAATGAATATAACTCATACAGTTGAGGCCCAACTTCTTTCCATTAAATTTTGATTCCCTGTTTATGATTGACATACACATATATATATAGGTATTTTTTTAAAAAATATAACAAATCGAGAAAATATTTATACTGAATAGAACAATTTTGAAAATGGAAAAAATCCACAGACTTACCAGTATGAAATATAAAAAATGTCTCACAATTAATCTGCTACACATGTGCGTAAAAAGTCTAGCACACAATCGTTCAGATATTGATACACGGTCTTTTAGCTCTTGGTACATGATCATGTATCAAATCTAAACGATCTTGATACAGGATCTTATACCAATTCTAAATGATTTTGAAAAATGATCTTACGATCGTTTAGATATTGATATGCGATTACTTACGAAGATCTAAACGATGATGTACCAATGTCTAAACGATCTTGGTTCACGATTGTGTACCAAGATCATTTATATTAAGTACAAGACCATATACCAATATTGTTTTGATTTGGTACACGATTGTATACTAAGAGCTAAACAATTGTGTACCAAGATCTAAATGATTTTTGTTCAAGATCGTGTACCAAAATCTTTTACATTTGGTACACGATCTTGAACCAAGATCATTTAGATCTAGAAGAGAAAATATATGAGAGATGATGAATAAGAAAGAAATTCTGGAGGATAAATGAAGAAACCACGAACAAGAACAAGTGAGAATATGAAGACAAAGAAGAAGTAATAATATGAAGAAATTAATAATACATAAAGATGAGATGAATAAATCGTCAAAAAAGAAAAAGAAATGAAAAATCGTCTACAATATCAAGGACAAATATGAAATTTATGAAAATATTTTTACCAGTTTCATGGGCTTTTTAATTTTATTACACGAATCGTAAATAGTTAGAAAATGTTTTAAAATAGCAAATTTTACAAAATATGTACAACCTATAGCAAATTCTTGACTGATAGTCATTGATATGCTAGAGTGATAGAAGACTTCAGTAATAGAATCCAAAATTTTGCCATAACTTGTAAATATTTTAATTTATTTTGGTATTTTAAAAAATATTGCTAATATTTTGATGTTTTAATATATTTAAAAAATGTTCCTAATATTTTGGTGTTTTAATATACACGATCTACAAAATGATTTAGGATTAGGTTAAAATGAAAGTTGATTTGAATCATTTTCAAAATCTCTAAAAAGTACATGTTTAAAGATTCAAAATCAATTAAATATTTTCATCCGTCAAAATCAATTAAACATTCTTCTTACTATTTAAATTGATTGTAAATTATTACAATTTTTTTATTAGTTTTGAAAACAATAAAAGTAATTTTAACTATTTTAATAAAAGCTATTGCTAAACTCTGTGCAGATTAAATTAATTAAAGGATTGTTGGAAGAAATTAACTATAAAATAATTAAGTATATAGTCACATTTTAAAAAAATTAGAAATATAACAAAATCTGTTAAAGTCTATCACTGATAGACCTTGTTGTAAATATTGGTCTATCATTAATAAACAGTCTATGAGCGATAGAAGTTTTTCACTAATAGATTTTGCTATATTTGCATTTGTTTAAAAAAATGTTATATACTTTGAATGAAATGGCAAAATTGGTTTACACGGTTGAAAATTTAACAAAATCCACATTGAATCAGATATTTAGCAAAATGTTGGGATGCACATTTATGACTTGTTGATAATTTTGATTTTGTTCATGATTTTAGAGTGTTTCATAGTTTTCACGTACAACATAATTTAAATGAGTCGGACACTGACAAAGATGGCTAGATTTGCGAAACACAATGTATTTTGCAAACTCAATTATTGTATTATATCCTTACTGAATCTGAGATTTATTTGCCGGAGAACATTGCAATTACGTATATTAGTGGAATCTTTATCCTTAATATCGCAATTAATTCTCGGCTTATATCCTAATTAAAATTGTATCTTTAATAAATATTTATATATTTATTTACTAACATTTAGAAATTATATATTTAACTAGTCCCTAATATCTATTTTTCTTTAAGATTTAAAACATATTGAGTTTTAATAAGATTTTCCAAATATGTATTTCTAATGAGTTTTCAAAATAGGTTTATTTATATTATTCATTTTTATTATTTTAAACTTGTATTAAACTAATTATATTTATCTTTAATAAATCTTTATATATTTATTTCCTATATCTTATTTGTTTAATTTTATTTGTATATTCGTTATATTCTATGTACTACATCCTTTAGCAATTTATTTTAAAAAGTTGTGCATGTTATACAATTGGAAGACAATAATAGAATTGTAACAAGAAGTTTTTGTTATGACTTTGCAACGAGTCAATACTATTTTTTATGATAGATGGATCTAATCTTCCTAGTATCAACGATGATGGCGTTGTTGAGGTGTATATATTCCATTCGCATCTTCGATTCAACAATTTGTTGAATGTATTTAAGATAAACTTTTTTCGTCTTCCAGTCTATCTGTGTCTCTTTCGACGATTTACTAGGATGGCTACAACAATTCCAAAACTCATCCAGATTGTCAAGGATAAAAATGTTCATGGCTTATGTTAGTTTTGTCAAAATTTCTCGATAATGATTTATTCGTGGTTGTTGACTTTGTACTGTAAGGCCCTGTTTGAGTATCACCAACGCGATAAAGACCTTGCAACAGTGATACTAAACAAAGGAAATTTGACTGTAGAATATGTTGCACGAAAGGAGTATGTGTAATGACCTGGCCCAAAGAAAGGAAGTCCGATTGAGAAAAATCATTGTTGAAGAAATCATTCGAATAAGAGCGTAACACGTCCCCCAAGAAAGTGCACAAAAAGGTGGGAAAAAGGCGACATAAAGAGAAGTACCTGTCTAAGTTATATCACGCAAATATAAGCGACACAATAAGAATAAGTAGCAAGGAAGAGACATGTGTTGTATGCCAAGAGTTAGGCACTTATTACCGTAATGCAAGAAGAAGTACTTATACCTAAAGAAGTTTAGCGGAAAGTAGGTGTCCTATTAATGACACTTGACAACTCTATGGAAAAATAAATGTATGTTGCTTTCCGAGAAGATAAGGAGAGTCAAGAATTTTAAAGAGTTTGACTTCTCAAGGAGATGAGGTTGGAATCTTAAGGGAGCATGCAATTGCCGCTGGCGTTTATCCTATGTGTCGAGTTCAAATTGATTGCATGGCACGACGAATTGGCGAGAAGACACGTGTAAAGTATTGAAGTGACCCTTGGATGTTGGAAGTCACTATAAAAGGGCCAAAGGCCGAAAGAAAAGAAGAGTTTTTTCTTTTGCTCGAAAAAGTTAAATTTCAAAAGAAAATGGAAATGAGAAGTTCAGAATGTTGAATGGGCGGTTGTGGGAACAACGAGACAAGAAGAGAAAGCTGAAAGCAGAGAAGGAAGGAGTCGAGGCTAAGTATATGTGTGATCAACATAATAAGATTCGACGTGTTTTCTAAGTTGTTATTTACTGTTAATTCTTTTATGTGTTTGTTTATGAATTAAGAATAAATGTTGCGAATGATTCTTCTTAAACCCAAACGAGTATTTTTGAAATGAATGTTTATTTCGAAGGATTCCTTATGGCTAGAGTATTCGTAAATCTTTAATCAATAAAGGAAAATTTTTGAAATGTGATGTTTGTAAACTTGGTGTGTGAAAAAAGGTATTTTGTCAATGATTACCCAAAAGTATATGATATTGTTACTACTGCGATATTATGGAAGGAAAATAAGCTGGAAAGACTAACCTTTTTGTTTTCCATTTGTAATAGTTGCATATCGAGAGAAGATAAGAACTATTGCGTGACATTAGTTGAGTATGAGTCCTATGTGAGAAAGGGGAGATTTTCAGGTCCCAGAATGGGCTTGTTGTGAAATAATTCCAGCGTATGACGTTGTAGCGCTCGCTGAGAGGAAGATGTTAATGAGACATCTAGTGTAGTGTAACACCCAGGTCTAAAAATGTGAATGCAGTGAGATACTGCTAAATATTTTAGGTAACTCACATGATTTTGGTGAGAGCGAATTCCAAGTCAGCGAATGGGGATTTTCGAGTCTCAGTATGAGCTTACGATTGTGCTTGTTGTACTAGTTGGTAACTCATTGTGTGTTTATTGACTGGTGGTGGTTATGCGATGTGCGCTAACTGTCTCTGTAACAAACTTTACTCGTTATGATTTATTGTTTATTAATCTATGAAATCCTTGTGATTTTCCAAAAGGTTTTCTTAAACTCTCCGCACATTAAGTTCGCTTGATTTATGTTTTAAATTTTCCCCTCACTAGGTTGTCAGGCGTTAAAGCCAAGCGAAGAATGGATATCATGCATTGTAGCCTAGAAAAGGAGGGAAGACAGAGCATTTCTGTAGTCTTACATGACGCGTTAGCCATTGAAATTTTTATTATGCCTAAGGAGTTGGACAATAAACGAATTGCTCATTAGCGCTGATGGTCCGACTTAGAGGGTAAGCGAGTGCAATACCCAGATTGGTGGAGGTGTAACTTAGTGAGCCAAGGTGCCAAGTCAGAAATAGATTAGCCCTAATGTGGTTGCTAAGAGACGTAGTTGAGCAACCTAGTTAGAGGAGAAAGTGTCACCTTTACACCTCTAGGTACCCTCTACAAGGAGCAATGTTAGTGACAAAAAAGAAGAAAGAAGACTCTGAAAGATGTACTTGGGTTGGATGTTGATGACTCGAGGAGAAGGGGTTGAAGAAAGGGATCTTCGATTCCTGAAAGACCACATAGCAAAGAGCTACACTTTGGTGACAGAGAAGGATTAAGATGTATTGTTACACGTTGAGGCAAGCAACCTATACGCCAAATTGGAAAAGTTGTGCTAGGCAAAGGAAGGTCTAAAGATTTTGCCTAAGTCTTGTTGTAAGGAAAAGTCTAAATTCTGTTGTACTTATTGTAAAAAGTGTTAAGTTAATAAAGAAAAGTTAGTACTCATTCTGCTATATTACCTCGTGTCTGTCACATAGTGATTGAGAAGTAGAAATGAACTAAACGATAAGGTTGAGCTCAAGAAAATTTTAAGTACGCCGCTATTTGTATTAAGAAAGCTTTACGTTTAAGGATTGGTAGAAGAGTTATTTCTGCTTACTAGACGTTCAACGTTTATCAAGCGGTGTGGATGCGCTGAGGGTCTCGGTGCCATGCCTTCACTTAATCACATGAAGTGACTTTGCGGTGGGGCGTGACAATATCATTTGTTGTTGTTGGAAGTACGTTTTTTAATAGCGAATTTCCTAGATTTCAAAATTCACATCATGATACAGGAATTATTGACTTTGAAGTGTTTGAATCGTCTCAAGCTGAAATAGTCTCAAGCTAAAGTAGGATCAATGTTTAGAAGAAAATCAGTATTGAAAAAAGTTGTTTATTTGCTTGGTGTTAACAATAGTTTTGAACCTAGTATGGTTAGGTCCAATTGTACCTCTGTAAGGATTCAAGATTGTTTCTGCGAATGTTTTTATGTAATATAACAATTCATTCTTAGTTTGATTTTAACGTGTTCAATTTTAAGTATTCTAAATCTATATATTTATTAATACATTGCATTCATCGTGAGTTAGGGATGTATCATCCTTTTTACTTAATGACAATGTATTTCATATATTTGGGAGTCATATAAGTATATCAAGTTTGCGAGATACTCTATTGTACGTAGTTTATTGGTATTAAATTCAACTTTCTTTATTTTGCAATTAAATACTTCTATGTTTTTATAATAAAAAATTGATGACTTATATTATCATTTCGGGACAAGATACCTTTTGTGTGATATGTAAACTTAGTTACCTTATAGTGTATTTCCTATTGGAGAATTGTTTTCAAGTATGATATATTTCATGTATAGTGTATTTATATGTATACGTGGGTACTTTAGCAATGCCTTACAATTCAAGACTATTAAAATACGTTCTCATTATTTTGAATACTTTGGAAGATGCTATTGAATACTTAGGCACACCCACAATTCACACACTGAAGATATGGTACGTATCTGGTATTTTCTAACACTCACTATTTCAGATAACTAGGATTATTATGAGATAAACCAATGTGCTTCATTGTCATTTGTTTTATCTTTTGCATCTTTACTTTGGTTTTATTTTTCTTTGTCATCTTCTTCACGTTCATTACTCTTCTGTCTCTTAACATTGTTTGGTTAATATTTATGTTCATAATATATGAAATACAGTATACTTTATGAAGTACTACTTTGTCGATATTATACCTTCTTATCTTGTTCCGTATGCTCCGTTTGCTCTTTTTGTACAACTTTCATTTTTTGCATTCGTTTCATTCGCTTCCTTTTCACATTACCTAATATGTTTATTCTGGTTTACAATTACATTGTATTGCTTATAAAATTCATTCAACGAAGACAGATTACCAGGGTTTTGATTCTTTGTTTCTTTTTTATCTTCATCCAGTTCTCTTTGTTTGAAGTTTTTGGATTTCCACGCTTGCTTGTTGGTCCTACGACAACCATTGAATCTTTCGTTTCCTGTCGTAGATATGATAATATACATATTAATACAAAACATTTAGGGTGAAGTTATTTGGTTGTTGGAAGCAAGTGTAGAGGTCGGTTAATATTACTTATGTGTTGCACATTACTTTTATGCATATTTTTATTTCTTTGCACTCTTAGTTATCCATTTGGTTCTAAATATTTAAGCTTTTTTATTTTTATAGGAAGATTAAC
This sequence comes from Cucumis variabilis, assembly GCA_037974545.1. NCBI lineage: Eukaryota > Viridiplantae > Streptophyta > Magnoliopsida > Cucurbitales > Cucurbitaceae > Cucumis > Cucumis variabilis. The sequence goes on from JBBPDI010000003.1 coordinate 13,861,921, forward strand.
AAACAATTACATTAGTTATTTTGTCTCATTCACGAAAGAAATTAGATGCCATATCTCGTTCTCGCTTGTTAGAGTTATATTAGTTCTTTTGTTGCTAATTTCTTCGAACTAGTTATTCCAACAGTCGTTAACCTTTAACTCTCTTCGTTCAGTATTTTCTTTTTTCATATCCTTAATATTTTTTTCAATTTATTATATAAAAAATCATTTAAAAAGATTTATTAATTCCTAGGAAAAATCTATTAACATTCCTCAACCTATTATAAATCAATAATTATTTTGAAACTGTATCCTCTCTATATAATAATATCAATGAAGAAGAAAACTTTGTTGGAGTAAATTTTTTCTTACCTGTGAATATGCTGTGAATATGGACGGAATCACTGGAGTGTATTGCCACCTGTGCATGTCACAATTGGTAAGGATTAGAGAATTGATTGTGTTATATTTGGATATTAAACTAGTTTCCGTTACATTGTAGACTAAATATCAATCTAAGAACATGTTTGTGTTCAAAGGAAGAAGAAAGAAGGAATTCAGACCTTAATTTTTGAGAAAAACTGGCAAACCATAGAGAGATAGAGTACTACAACGTTTTTTTATGGTTTGTGAATGACATCGTTGGCCACTGGTCTGGCAAGGATTCCAACTGTGAGGATGTATTTTTCTGCGTTAATGGAAGGTTCGCATTAATCCTCAATGGAGATGAAGAAGACACATTGATTTAGGAGGGAATTTGGGGATTTGAGGGATTTTTTTTGAAGTTTTACAAATGCTTGAGTTTGTGTGTTGGGAAAAATTAAGGAAAAGTTCGATTGAGATTTTGTTTGGGAAGTGTGATTCAATTAGAGGGTATTTTTTGTTTTCACAATGATTGTGTTTAGAAGGTAGGATTTTTGTTTTACTAGAGTATAGACAATTAAGACCTGCAAAT
>JBBPDI010000003.1:13862954-13876813 GCA_037974545.1 Cucumis variabilis
ATTGCAACTCAAGGGTTTTAACACCAACGCCTTCAAAATCTATCATTTGAACCAATAACCATCAAAATCTATCGAAAGCTCACAACGCAAAACATAAATTCTAAAATTTCATTCTTACCACCACTACCCAACGTATGGTAGGAACTACAATGGTAAAGGGTCGAATCTACACGTAAGAATCGGGTTGGGTAACCGACAATAACCAAATCACCGTCGGCGGATGAGGGTGTGTTGACTGTAAATAATAGAGAACCAGACGAAGATGCAACGATCTGTGCTTCAGACCGGTGCAGATCTGGACAGAAAAGAAGAAAGGAAAATGGTCGGCGGTTGTTCAGTAACGGTCGTCGATGGCTGCATTTGACGATTGGGAGCGATGCGGACGAGAAGGGACGACTGGGCTTTGTGGATGAAGATCGGCGTGGGGATTTTGTCGGCTTCAGGTGAACTAAAACGGAGACGAAAGGGAAAGGAGATGGTGGCAGCGTGATAGGGTAGAAGAAGAAGAAAATTTCAGGGGGGGTTTCACCGCGCGCGAGGAAGAGGAAGAGAAAGTTGAATTTTTTTTTTAACTTAAATGATAAAAGAATAATAAACAATTATTATATGAATAATTTATTATTATTTCTTACTTACACCTCAAATTCTCATTCCACCCTCTTTTCAATAATTCAACACCCCAAAACTTAAAATCCTTAAGCCAAAACAATTTGATATAGTACACAAAACAAAATAGAAATATTACCTTAAGTTTGGGGTGTTACAATTTTTTTTCAAACCGTTATTTGGTATTTGAAGATCGTGTGCCAAATATAAAAGATCGTGTAAACTAATCATTGGGATATTGGATTGCCAAATGTAAATGATCATGTATAAAAATAACCAAATCTAAACTAGCGTGTTCCAAATCTAAACCAACGTGTTCCAAATCTAAACAATTGTGTACAAAAAAATCTTGAAAAAAAAAATCATTGAGATTTGGCTATCCTAATTTAAACAATCAAATGTAAATGATTGTGTGCAAAATCTAAACGATCGCATACAAAAAAAATCTTGAAAAAAAATTGTTTAGATTTGGCTACTCAAATTTAAATGTGTGTCAAATCTAAACAATCACGTACCAAAAAAATCTTACCAAAAAATCTATAAAAATCGTTTCGATTTGATTACCCAAATCTAAATGATAGTATGGAGAAGAATAACCACATATAAACGATTGTTTCCCAAATATATTACGTGCGCTGGATGCCAATTAATCACGAGACATTTTTGGTATTTTTCATTGTGAGCTTGTGAATTTTTTCCGTTTTTCGACATTGTTTTATACCGTGCAAATATTTTGCTGTTTTGTAATAATTTTGAAAAAGTCCCTTTATGTATTATATTTTCTTTTTTAATAGATATGCTATCATAATAAAAATTGATAATAATTTTTTTTAAAATACATTGCTTTCTTTTTCAACAATATTGTATTTGTGGAATTTGAATTTTTTTGTTAGGTAATTTTTCTTCCTCAACTAAATTGAAAGTTCAAATATTGAAAATTTTAGAATTTTTAATAAGAAAAAAAATTATTTTCCTGTTTGAATTTTATATATTTTTTATTTTACTATATATATATTATAATTGATGGGCAATTTTTTTTAAATTTTTGTTTAATTACATTGTATTTGTGAGATTTTTTTGTTAGATAGATTTTTCTTCCGTAAATCTATCAAATTTTGAAAGTTTTGGGATTTTTAATAACCAATGGAATTTTAATTTCATGTTTGAATTTTTTTTTTAATTTACTATCAAAGTTTGAATATAGACTATTTGTATTTGGGTTCCTATAAAAAAATGATTATCAAATTTCTTTATATATACATATATATATATATTATATTTATTGGTTTTTTCTTTAACTACATTATATTTGTGAAATTGTTTTTTGTTAGATAGAATTTTCTTCGATAAGTAAATTCAAAGTTCAAATTTTGTTTTAGTAATAGAATTTTATTTTCATCCTTGAATTTAAGATTTTTTAAATTTACTTTCCATTTTAGTGAGATTTAAAGATATACAGTTTTTTATGGTTAATAAAATCTTTTTGTTTGTGAAGATTTTGATTTTAGATTTTGTTTTTCAAATTATTGAGTTTTTTTGAGTTATTTTTGTATTTTGATATTTTCTAATTTATTGACTTTTATTGTCTAGGGATATTTCCATACATAGATAATTGGTAATTAATAAAAATAATAATTTTGTCATTTTCCTAATTTTAAATATTTTTTGTTATTTTCAAAATTAGATATTTAAATTTTGCTATTTTTCTCGTTGCCCCTAACATAATTTTAGTCACTCTATTGTTTGAGTTTCAAAAGAAATGATCTTTGAGGATGGAACTAATTACTTTCATTTATGCGAAGTGCTCACTATGTACCTCTTCATCACGTAATAGCTAAGTCCTCGTTGAGTACAAGCTTTCCTATTGCTCGCCTAAATGCAATTGAACAGTAGGTTTACCTGGGTGATCCAGGGCCGAACACACGTAATTGATTCCAGACATTAGTTATAGGATCTACTTAAATGACAATTGGGTTTAAAAGAATGTAAATAAATTATGGCAAGATGGAGGATAAATTATGGCAAGATGGAGGATAGAGCGAACTAATTTGTATGCAAGAGAAGGGTGAATAAGTTATATGACAACCTCGATTCGATATAAGCCATTAAGCTATCTTATGATTAAGGCATGCTCCTCTCGGACTCATTGAACGCCACACTTGATCTCTTTTCGGGATCCAAATGACTAAGATTAACTTAATGGTTTGTATCTAGAAATACTTATTTATTCTACTTAGAGTGCTTCACATTTAAGAACAACCTCTCAGCCCCTGTTGTCCACACTTGTTCGCTTTTCAGAATACAAATTAAGGAAGGCATCTCGCAAGGTAGAGAAAACTCTTCCTTACGTGTGTTAGCCACATCCTTGCTACTCACCCTCTTGGGTAGTTGGCGACATACACTGGCCAAGTGTAGAATGTAGCTCAGCTAACACACCAAGCGGTATAAATAAATATTACTTATCGCGAATAAATCATAACCTAAACTATAAATACTACAAAGACAGATGAACAATAAAGGCATGGATGGATTGTAGAGGGTATAAAGATACATTGTATTAAGGAAAATTGCATCAATTGACAAAAAAATTTAGAAAAAAATAGTTCGTGGCACCAATTTTTTGCATATTGCGAATATGGCAAAATTAGTGATATCAGACAGTAATCATAAGGTTATTGGAGGGCTACCAGACGGTAATCATAGGGCCCTCAGAGGGTCATCACTTTTAAATTTGATACTTTTGCAACTTTAGAAAATGTTGTGACATGAGCTCTATTATCATAATTTTGTCTGCTATTTTTTTAAAAGCCCCTCGTATTAAAGAATGAAGACCTTTAGTCAATGTACAATATGAATGAATACAATGTAAAGAAATAGCAAAATGGAAAGAGGAAGAAAATGAAATACAAGTTAGGCAGAAATGGATGATGCACTCTTTCCCTCCTACACTCTAAGCTTTCGCATTACAATCTGGTCGAAGAAGATGACAGTGTGTTGTACACACGGTGGTGAGGCTAATCCTTGCCACCAACTCTTTAGGTTTTGGTCCATGTAGGCCCTTTTTTTGCCCATACAAGCATGTCATCCATTCAAGCGTCTCTTCTTTATGATCGAGGTGATGTTCTTTTATAGGCAGCTTTAGGTGGAAAACTTCTATTCCTCTAAGATTGTTAATGTTGATTTTGAACCTTGAGGTCACATCACTACAACTACCATTATTGTCCTCTAGTAAGCCTTCCTCGCGTGATGACATGGTTCCTCGCCTAGAGACGTTAATCGCCAAATGAGTTTCCATCGTGTAGTTCTTACGTGAGATGTATCCACTTTACTAGTTTCTTCCTTTCTATTCATCCTGTATTTAGACATGAAAACCACGTAAAACAGGCATAATGCTTATGTAAAGCATATTTATAAATAATTATGTATTTACAACGTAAGTTACATGTCCTGATCAACTTCTTATGTGTTTTGACCTCGTTATTCTAATAAAAGAGATTGTAATAATGTAAATTTATACACATTATCACACCCCCAAATTTAAAATAATGCTTATCCTCAAGCATCACTCCGTATCATGCTTGTCCCCAAGCACCACTCCTCTTCAAAAACTTACCTTCCTCTTTGCGTTTCTACAGTTCTCAAATTTCGAGCAAGTTTTACTCATTATTCAGGATTTACTCTCATCGCTTACTTCTTGCTGATAAAATATTTCTAAGTTCAGAATGTGGCAAGCTTAATACTCAAAATACCATTGTTTATTCACCATAGTAAATCCTTTTGTTTGATGAAAGAATGCCTTTTATTGCATTTACTTCTGTTTTGGCAAAGTAGAAAATCATAGGTACTCTATGAGTCCGTTTCTCTCCTCAATTGTAACTCATATCGCCTCTTATTACTTAACTCTCTAAATTTTACTTTTGAAGTAATGCTTCTTTATTTTTGCTAAAGGAGGCAACATATGAATTGTTATTTTAATTTAATAAAGAAATACAAAGTTTTAAAATTTTTTACTTTTTGGCTTAGTTTTAACTTTTATTAAAACGCCTTTTTTTAAACTCCTTAAGAGGATTTCTAAAAAGGTTTCAAAACTTTTAACACGGTTCCCAAACACCCCCAAATTTAGAGGTCGCAAAGTCCTCACTGCTAAAAGTGAATGATAAGATTATTCGTAGAAAAGTTTTACAAAAGAAGTTTGAGGTAAAGCTTGCTCGCCTAACAAATTGGAGCAATATTTTCTAAGTAAGGTTCCTTAACAAGTTAGACGCCTTAATAACAAATGGAACCTTATTTCATATAATTTATTTCATTGAGGTGTTATTAAATCGCAAAGAAAAATTAGAATACTACAAAGCGGGGAGCCATGCTTGTGACAAGAAAGATTAAACGCATAAGAATTATATCAAAATTTGTGACTTGTATTGTAAAGACATAAGCAAAAAAAAAAAAAAATTACATAGAGCTAGAAAGTGCTGAATTTTTTGTTATGTGATTCTCCTTCCTCTTTGTCTTTCCCTCTTGCCTCTTCTTTTGTCCTTGAGGTTTTCTCTTGGACGACGACAAGTAAGAGGTCCTTGGGTAGTTACATTTTTACTCCATGGACCATAAGTGTTCTAAGTTGTATTTTTCTTTTTCTTTGTTCCCATTTGATTGATGAAAACTGAGGTATACAAACAATAAACATGATGTTAGGAAAAAAGAAAAAGTATAACTTAAAACGGTGATGCTCGAAGAATGAAAACGCTTGAAAGGTGTCTGTTTGCAGCTTTATGAAGAGCAATTTAAGTTAAGTGTGTGAATGTATGGCTTTCAAGTTTAAATAGAAGCTCTTAACCAAGGTTAAAGGTGTGGTTTTCGTGCAGTTAAGGTCATGTCAAATTAAATTAGATGTGATAAGCCTGACAGACTACTCGTGGCTCGATGTATGGTGTACTCATTTCATCTTAGAAGTTTAAGAATTTTGTGTGTGAAACGATGTTCCCTATTTCCAAAAAAAAAAAAACTAGTGCTTTCCTATGAAGCCTATTCTCAGCATTACTCATACGAGAAGGTCAGAATACCTAATGTATTTGACTCAAACCTTTTTATAAACTGACTTTATTCTAATTATCTTATCTCATTGGCCTATAGCTTTGCGGTTTACCACGTAGTTCCCCACTATAAGATTAAAGGATATATAGAAATTAAATACAAAACTGATGTACAAGTATAAAAATACTTGCAGAGGTAAAAAGGTATAAGGTGTACCCAAATATAAGAATGCAATTGTAAACAAATGGAAGAATTATACATTACAGATGCATCCATGCGTTTAGGTTCATTAGCGTGGAAGAACTGTGGTATCATTGCTTCTACTCCACGTAGTTTTCTTGATTGTACCATTCCTGAACTCCATAGATCATTCACATCATGACTCTCAACATCATGATTATTCATTGCAATAAGTCTATGCTTCCAATAATTCATCGCAATGCTCAAATGATCTTTCTTGGTCCTTATCCCGAAGCTAAGTGAAACATGAATCTCATTAGCTAGATGTGACGACACTTTCATTGATGACTTCATAGAGTTTCTCATTTTCATTTGCGACCAACAACATCCATTGAGATTTCTCTTGGTAATCCACTGAAAGATATATTGATTGTGAGGTTGGTTCAAACAATTGCATGATTCACTAAGATCAAATATTTTGCCAAAAATTAAAGTAAAACTCTACTTTAATATCTGAAAAATCAACTCCCCGACAATGTTGCCAAAAACTTGGGTTGGTTTTATGATTTGTATGTTTGTGTTTAACAAACCAGGACTTAGTAGTTTTGCCTCTATATAGTGCAATCACAATACGTCACGAAGTAGGGTCATCGCTTAAGATGCTCTCCTTACCTTTTTGTATTATGCACACTTCTATGTGATAGGTCATGGGTCATAATCATAGCATGTGAAATGCTCACTATGTACCTCTTCATCACCTATAGCTAAGTCCTTGTTGAGTATAAGTTTTTATACTGCTTGTCCAAGTGCAAGCGAATAGTAAACCTACCTGGGTGATACAGGATCGAAGACAGGAAATTGGTTCCAGACATTAGTTCTAGGGTATACTTATCATTTAGGTGTTATGACAATTGGGTTTAAAAGAATATAAACAAAACTAAAGCTACTTACTTACACCTAGAGACTAGTGCATAGGCAAATAAATTATGACAATATGGAGGATAGAGCGAACTAACTTGTATGTGAGAGAAGGGTGAAGAAAGGTCTCATGCTATCAGGTGAGTAAGCTATATGACTACCTCAATACGATATAACCCACCAAGCTATTTTATGACTAAGGTGTGCTCCTCTAGGAGTCATTGAATGCCACACTTGGTCTCCTTTCGAGATCCAAATGACTAAGATTAAATAAATGGTTTATATCTAGAAATACTTATTTATTCTACTTAGAGTGCTTCACATTTAAGGACAACAACCTCTCAGCGCCTTTCGAAATACAAATGAAGGAAGGTCTCTCGCAAGGTAGAGAAAACTCTTCCTTAAGTGTGTTAGCCACATCCTTGCTACTCACCCTCTCGGGTAGTTGGCGACATACATTGGCCAAGTGTAGAATGTAGCTTACCTAACACACTAAGTGGTACAAATAAATATTACTTATAGAACAAATCATAAACCTAAACTACAAATAACACAAAGACAGATGAATTGTAAAGCCATGGATGGATTGCAGAGCATATAAAGATACATTGTATTAAAGAATGAAGACCTTCGGCCAATGTACAATATGAATGAATACAATGTAAAGAAATAGTAAAATGGAAAGAGGAAGAAAATGAAATACAAGCTAGGGGAAAATGGGGGATGGACTCTTCTCCTCTCACACTCTAAGCGTTTGCGTTACAATCTGGTCGGAGAAGATGACGAAGTGTTGTACACACGGTGGTGAGACTAATCCTTGCCACCAACTCTCTAGGTTTTGGCCCATGTAGGCCCTCTTTCTGGCCATATAGGCATGCCACCCATTCAGGTGTCGCTTCTTTATGGTGGGGGTGGTGTTCTTTTATAGACAACTTTAGGCAAAAAACTTCTATTCCTTTGAGATTGTCGGCATATATTTCTGTCCTCTGAGGTTACATCAGTCTAGCTACCATTTTTGTCCTCTAGTGAGCCTTCCTCGCGTGAAACATGGTTCCTCGCCTAGAGATATTAATCACCAAATGAGTTTCCATCGCGTAGTTCTTGCACGAGATGTCTCCACTTCACTAGTTTCTTCCTTTCTATTCATCCTACGTTTAGACATGAAAACCACGTAAAACAGGCATAATGCTTATATAAAGTGTATTTATAAATACTTATGTATTTACAACGTAAGTTATGCGTCCTGATCATCTTCTCATGCGTTTTGACATCATTATTCTAATAAAAGAGTATGCAATAATGAATATTTATAAACGTTATCAGCGAGGTCTGAGCTAAAGCTTTTGAAACTTTTTGGAAATCCTCTTAAGGGATTAAAAAACAAGGCGTTTTATGAAAAGTTGAAACAAAACCAAAAAGGTGAAATATTTTGAATTTTTTTGTATTCTTTCAATCAATTAAAATAACAACTCATATGTTGCCTCTTCTGGCAAAAATAAAGAAGCAAATCTTCAGAAGTAAAATTTCAGAGAGTTGAGTAATAAGAGGTGATAAGAGTTACAGTTAAGGAGAGAAACTGACTTATAGAGTACCTATGATTTTCCACTCAACACCAAGCCAGAAGTAAATATAATAAAAAGTATTCTTTCACCAAATAAAAGGTTTCAAAATTTTCAAATATTTTAGCCATTTTTTATTTTGAAAATAAGATTTACTATGGAGAATGAACAAGAATATTTTGAGTATTAAACTTGCTGCATTCTAAACTTAGAAATGTTTTCATAGCAAGAAGTATGAGACGAAAGAAAATCCTAAAGAACGAATAAAACTTGCTCACGTTTTGAGAAGTTTAGAAACACAAAGTGGAAGGTGAATCTTTAAGGAGGAATGGTGCTTAGAGACAAGCATAATACAAAGTGATGCTTGAGGACAAGCATTATTCTAAATTTGGAAGTGTGATAACGTGTATAAATACTCGCTATTATAACCTATTTTATTAGAATAATGAGGTCAAAATTCATAAAAAGATGATTAGAACGCATAACTTATGTTGTAAATACATAAGTACTTAGAAATAAATCTTACATATGTATTATGCCTACTTTATATGAGTTCCATGTCTTAACACAAGATGATTAGACAGGAAGAAACTAGTGAATCATAGAAGACACCTCACACAGAGGCTACACGATGGAAACTCGTTTGACAACTAACACCTTTAGGTGAGGAACCACATCATCACGAAAGGATGATTCAATAGATGACAAGGACGATAGTTGAAGTTAATGTGACCTCACAAGGCTGCAATCAACATTGACAATCTCAGAAGAATAGAAGTTTCCCACCAAAATTTTCCTATAAAAAGACTTCGTTATTCCCACAAAGCCAAAGGAGGCCTGTATGGGCCAAAGTCTAGAGAGAGAAAGGCATAAAGGAATAACTTTTCTGCCGATTGTAAAGTATTTCTTATTCTTCTCTGGTCATACTGTAAGTAAGAGCTTAGAGTCTAAATGGAGAGAAATTCATCTCCCCGTTCCCCCTAACGTGTATTCTTTCTCATTCTTCTGTCTTCCATCTTTTTGTTCTCTATGTAATATTTGTACTGTTCATATTGTACGATGTTCAAAGGCCTACATTCTTTATATATATTACATGTTTACACCTTTTCAATCCATCATGTCTCTACTTTCCATCAGTCAATGTGTTATTGATAGTTTAGGTTGTTGGTAAGTTTTGATAATAAGTTTTGCTTATCAGTTGTATTGCATTAGTTGAGTTATTCTCATTGCTTGGCTACCGTACGTCGCCAATTATCCAAGAGAAGTAGCAAGTACATGTCTAACACACACAAAAAAGAGTTTTTTCTTCCTTTGCGAGACAACGTCCATTATTTGTATCTTGATAGGTGAATAAGTGTTAGCACTAGGCACCGAGAGGTTGCTGCCCTCAATTGCAAAGTTTTATACGTCTCATAAGTAAAATCTTCTAGATATATCTTATCGAACCACTCCTAGTCATGTGAATCCCGACAGGTGCCATGTGTGCCGTTTAATGAGAAGTAGATTCTAGAGCTAAAATATGATACCAATTCCCTATGTTCGACTCTGGATCACCCAGATAAATCTATTTTTTGTTTATACTTGGGCAAGTAGTAGGAAAACTTGTACTCAATGTGGACTTTGTAATTATGCGATAAAGAGGTACATAGTGAGTAATTCGCATACAATGATCATGACCAATGACTCATCGAATAGACACACTAACAGAGAACCTATCCGCATGCTCAAAATCCTAACAAACACACACAAGCAGATACATATAGCAACTCTACGAGGGTAACATAGTTCATGTGCACAAAGGTCCTATGGTGAGGGTATTCAGTAGATACTTAGTTTTTTCACCATTTGTGACTAAGTTTGAGATGAGGGCCTCCACGGACATCTAGCTTTTCCATCTCCTAGCTATCTACAGGATATGGCACTACTGATCCCTAGGTTCTTCGTCCTATAAGTATCGTATCATGAGATAAAGTTTTCATGCCTAGTTTATTCATCTCGATTGATACATAGAGATAAACAGTATAGCAAGAAAGAGAATGTTTAAAGTATTTTATTTGAGAAAGTTCTTGACGATGATTTGATTTTAAGAATTGTTTGAGTTTCATAAACATTTTCTAAGCTTTATATTTTCATAAGTTATGCTTTAACTGTTTTATCAAAGTATATCTTGAAAACATATTTAGTATTCATTTAGTTACTCATTGGGCTATTCAGCTCCTACTTTTCAAAATGTTTCCTAACTTTCTAGGTAAAGATCGTGGAACTGGTACCTGACTCCATTCACCGATCTACTAGTGACATAGTTTTGAGTCTCCTTCCAATATGTATTGTTTTGAGTTAGTCTTTTGGATTGTATATAAACTTGGAGTTCTAATAGTGGGGTGTCCAAGTCTATTAAGTTTAACTATGATGTTGGTTATTTGTATTTATGTCTATGTCAGACTTGTGATGTTTTATATTATGTAAGTATGAGTTACAATACAGATTTTTTGTGTTGTTATAAGTTGAATGTATGTTATGTTTCGCTGTGTTATTGGTTTTCACTTAAGAGTAAGTTTAAGGGTTAGTAGGTACAACTGAGTAAGGGGTGGTATCTGTTGACTAGTTATACTATCTCTTGGGCTAAGAGTTGGTGGCCTGGGAGGGAGCTTTTGACTTTTGTGTTTAACTCTGTAAAACTTAAAACACAAACACTATGGTTCTATACGTATTAGAAAACACTATATTGTTAACAAGTCAATCAAACATATTAAAGAGGGTAAAAAATAGAAATATAGGAGAATGAAATTATGTAGTTCATTGAATAAAATAACTTTAAGTCTCTCAGCCATTAGGTAAATATTACAAGACATTACAATAAAAATACAAAATGGAAAATAGAAGAAGGTGTTACGCCTCAGAGTATGATTTCTCAAAATCTATGATTCTGATTTTTGCCTATTCAGTGAGGGGAAAGATGAAGGAAGATAAACTCTCTCTCTTTTTTGTTTTGGGCTCTCACCTAAAACTCAGAGGAAGGAAGAAGGCAGATGTAGGAACTTTCTCTTTGGCCAATTTTTGTACACTTTTATTTGAAGTGAGAGACTACATTTATAGGAGAGAGTTGATGTTGACAGGACGCCACTCACGTCATTAACGCCAACTCTAAACAATTTTGTATCCAATCTAAACAATCTTGTATCAAATCTAAACAATATTGGTATACGATCTTGTACCAAATCAAAATTGAAACACTCATTTAAATTTATTAGTGATAGTGATTTATCTCTATTTATCTGGGATGGATGGTTGATCATTTAGATATTGGTACACGATCATCTAGTGAAAAAAGAAGAAGCAAAAAGGACAAAAATACTTGATAAAGAAAAAAGAATAAGGAAAAACATATTGTCTTTATGAAAAAGATGATGCCGAAGAAGTAATAAATTCTGAAAAAGGAGATGGAGAAATTCGGGTAGGGAAAATATGGAATTTATGAAAAAATTAACTCAACTTATACGAGCTTCATGGGTTTTTTTTTTTTTTTTATTGGGGCAACTAGATAAATGGAAAATTTTCAAGTTTACTTTGTAAAAATAGTAAAATTTTATTTTAATTATAAAAATGGCGAAACTAGAAATGAAATAATAAATTCTTACAAATAGGACTTAAACATCCATTGTCTAGTAAAAATAACACCTTCTAAAATACAATAATTGGAAAAAAAGTGAATTACACCATAATTAAAACTCAATCTCAAAATAATATCAAATCATACCTTTTATCTAGTTGCCCCAAAAGAAAATCCAAAAAATCTCTCTCAAAATCTTATCATCTTCTCCCGTTGTGGAGCCCTTCAAAATTTTTCCCATCCAAAACTTCAATTGTTCTCCATCAGCTGTCATCGTCATTTAACCTTCACTATCAATCGTTCAACTTTGAAACACCAGTCTTTCCCATCATTCAGCCTTTACTAGCGTGGACTATAGGCCTACACTGTTGTTGAAACACCAGATGTCTACCCCACCACTCAACATTCAACCATCATTCTTCTTGGAGTGAAGGCCAATTTTGACGCCAAATGGCTTTGTGGCCTTTGTTCTCAAGTCGGTGATGAATTTTTTTCAGATAAAAAACAACCACCACTCCCCTTCTCACTTGCTACCTTCGTTCGCTGGTGGGATTCAAGAAGTCGTTAATGTCCACATGCTTTTCTGCCGTAAGTTCAAATTTAACCACGCTGTTAAAATCCTGGACGGCATGAAACAAATATGGAGAAGACATGCCTCTGATTTTTCCTCTCAATCCTCATCTTCTTCTAACTTTACATCTTCTTCCCACGCTACCCACATGTCATCCTTCTCTTCTTTTTGATGATTTCCAAGCCTTTTTTCTTCATGAGATATTTAAAATTAAACATATTTTTTAAAAGTTTTTTAATTAGATTATTATATATAGGGAATATAAAATAAAATAAACATTCATTTATTTTAGGATAGCAAATATTAATAGACTGTCACCTCATTTATAGGAAGAATAATCTGCAACATAACTAATCAATATTTAAAAATGATTATCTATCTATTAAATTCAAATAAATATTAAGTATATGACAAATATTCTCAATTATAGTGTATGACTGTGAAATACATTGTAATATAATGTAATTGAGAATATATGTAAATGAATGTACATAACACACTTGTAAAATACATTGTAATTTTAAATGCAGCCTACAAAGAATTTGAGGAGCATTTAGACAAAGTCAAAGAGGACCAGAAAGAAAATGAAGAAGAGAAAGAACTAAATCTAGATCCAGATACTGTAAATTCTATTTGACTTGCTTTCCTTAAACTTCTAGTTACTTATGATTTGAACATCTCAAACTATATATCTTTAGGATATTTTGATTTGCCAATTTAGTTTCATTTTAGAATTATCATAACTTTGAATCTTTATATAATTGAATGATATAGTTTTTTGAAATTGACTTCTTATAAGATAGGAAATTTCAATATTTGTCTATGTAGTAAAAAAATCTGAATTTTTGAAAAATTAATTGTTAGAAAATGGTAGATATATCATATAAAGAAGTTGAATTTGTGAGTGTGTCTAAGTATTCACTAGCATCTTTCAAGGTATTCAAATAATGTTTATGTACACTAACAGACTTAAATTGCCAGCCATTGTTATGGTACCCTTGTACATAAAGAAATACATTGTATGTGAAAAAAATATCATACTTGAATATAAAAGTTCCCATAGAGTAAATACACTATAATATATCTATGGTTGCATATCACATAAAAGGAATCTTGTCACTAAATGTGATATCATAAATCATCAAATTTTGATTATGAAAACCAATAAACATGACTAAACAAAGTTGAAACAACACTAGCATAACTCGAATTCGTTGGATTTAGAAATACCAGTTGGCATATCTTTAATGAGTGAATTGTGAGGGTGCTAAAGTATTCACCTAGCATTTTTCAAAGTATTCAAAATAACAATAATGTATTGTAATATATTTAAATTGTAAGCCATTTTGAATAAGGTACCACTATATATAAACAAATACAGTGTACA
>JBBPDI010000003.1:13876913-13887437 GCA_037974545.1 Cucumis variabilis
TCAATGGCAGTTGCATAATCAATAGACTATTTGTGTCGATTTAGTATTCTTGTATTTGTTTTAAGTTAGCATTAGGTATGTCTTCCTGTATAGTTCAACGTATGCATGCATGACCAAAATGAACGGAACTGTCTCCCTTCACACAATAGGCGCTATTAATTGCCATTTTTTTTACGTTTCTGTGTATTGAAGTTATTGATTTCTATGCCGTCATTTCAATTGTTAGTATTGCAAATTCATCATGTGCACTTAAGCATGCATGCACCTAAGGAGTATGGCAATTTCAATTGCCTTTATATATATACACATACATACATACATGTATATATTTACACTCCTTATTTCGCTTTTATGTACTACGTCACAAAAAATAATTGAAATGTAACAACTAATTGACAACATGTTCAATATGAACGTTACCAATTCACAAATTACATCAATACTTCAGGTATCATCGGACGATTTGGTAAAAAAAAATTATTGACTTTCACTATTGGATTTTAATTATGAATTTGATATTAAAAAATAATTAAAAAATAAATCTATCACACTACCAACATAAATTTTCTACTAAACACATCTTTTCATAACATTATCATAATCCTACCCACATAACACTTCCCACAAACACATCTTGTCATAAAACTATCATAACACTACCTAAATAATCCTTCCCCAAAACACATCTTATCATAACACTACCCACATAACCCTTTCTCCAAACACGTCTTATCATAATACTATCATAATCCTACTCACATAATCCTTCCCCCAAACATCTTTTATCATAAAACTAGTTTTATCATAACATTAGTTTTATAATAACCCTAACCCTTCCCCTAAATGCACCCTAATTCTTAATAATGCAACACTTATCAGTTTGGACATGTATAAAAGTTAAACTTAAAACTTAAACCAAAACGTTTGGCAGCTCTTCTTGTCTAGCAAGCCCAACAACTTTCCTTACTTGGCGTTAATGCTTGCTTCCTAAAAGATGAGATTTAAAAACATAAGTCTACAAGCTCAGTGACGTTTTAAGAAAACCTTTTTGTGAAGTACCTTTTGTAAACATCATTTTGCTAAACATAACAGATCACATAAATTCATCTTTTCATAGAAACATATCATTTTTCATATCACTTCAATATGTGTTTCACATAACAAACATTAGTCAAGTCATTCATTTTGTTAAGAATCCCAAATCATTTTCTACACAAGGATACTTATCATCCTGCATTTAGACTACTGAGATGACCTTTCCATCATCAACATCCGTGAATATCCTAATTCATTCTTATTTTGCTTAGGTCGCTAAACACAATGCAATCCTTTACATTAGCTAGCTTCATTCCACCATGTAGTCCTTTTCTACATGGCTACCTTTACTCCTTATATGGCTGCCTTTCCTCCTTTTGTGCCCATAACATTTAGCTTATTGACAGGAAGTAGACTAATGGTTTGACCACCATTTGTTAAACAAATCATGCTTTTAAAACATAACATGCTTTTACAATAAATCTTTTTAATACATTTGAATTGAAACCAATAATTCAAATCAATAGACTTCATAAGAAAGCTTTTAACATGAAAACATTTAAAGAAAACACTCACAACACTTGATAAGCTAAACTCAAAATGCTTCTCTTCTTTTTTTTCTTGAACTTCAGCCTTTTAGTTTTCTCTTCAAATTTTCGGAGTAACAATACTAAATAATCTGGCTAAGAAGCCCTATTTATATTGATTTCAAATTACCTAAGTCACCGTTAAACCCTTGATATCACACTAGGTCCTACTCATAGTGGTGCACGTTTAAGCAAGTTTAACCTAATCATGCTTAACCTAGCTAATCTCTACACGTGGCCCATTACACACTTAGAAAATTTCTCAAAAGTTTTCATACTTGTTCTCGTCAAGTCTTTTCATTTCATGCAGAACCTTAATCGCATAGTAATACTTAATCCACTAAGAGTCTTATCGCATAACCTTGTTTTCTCGCGTACTTCTTCAAATTGCCAACCTCTTATCATGTAGACTGTTTAAAACGCCTTCTTCAGAACACTTAACTAAATTTTTTTTCTTAACTCTGGTATAGGTCTTACAAAAAATCTCTTTGCCATACTGAAAATTATAATAAATCAGAATTCACACATAGATAGTGGAGCAACAAGTCATGCCACAGCCGAGTACTCAAATTTGTCTAACCCAACCGAATACTCAAGTATTGAAAAGATTAAAGTAGGTAATGGAATTTATATATGTCATATATTTGCAATTCTTATCTTATCGATGCAAAAATGATCTAATCCTTAAAAATGTTCTATGTGTTTCTGATATTACAAAAGATCTTATGAGTGTCTTAAAGCATGAACAAGATAATAATGTATATATTGAGTTTCATGGTTCTTATTTTATTAAGGACAAGGCTACAAGACAAACTCTACTGAGAGGAACTCTTAAGGATGGGCTTTATCATCTAAAAATAATAAGTATAAAGGAAGCAGTTGAAGTAAATCATGGTAGCAGTATAAGGCAACAACTTATGCATAAAAATAAGGGCACATCTACTTTTGTTTTGTCAAGAGGAACCAATCTTGCTAAAACTAATATGGTTGTGTCTACGTTTGTTTGACATAAAAGATTAAGACACCCGTTCTAAAAAATTTTGAACTCTATCTTAAAGAGTTGTAATTTGCTTGTTAACGTTAATCATGAAATAGAATTTTGTGATTCCTGTCAAGTAGGTAAGGGTCACAATCTTCCCTTTCCTAACTCTCAATTCCATGTTGTTGCATACTTCCACTACAAGAAAAGAGGACTTTCCCGACGCACAAAATCGTCCGGAGATATATAAAAAGCATCGAGAAAACCTTTTCTGACGCATAAATATGTATCGGGACACATGTCGGGACAAATGTGTCGGGAGAGAAATTCTAGTCACACAACAAGTTGTGCATCGAGAGTTCCTACACATCTTCCGACGTCGTATGAACGTAAAAAATGCTATAAATTTAGCATTGAAAAAGTTGAGGAACTCCCGATGCACTTTTCTGACGCACATGTGCATCGGGAGTTCCTTTACTTTTTTTTTAAAAAAATATATTCCATCTCAAATTCAACACTTCAATCTCAATTTCAACACTTCAATCTCAACATCATCAACACTTCAATCTCAAATTCTTAAAACCTACAACTAATTCAAAAATCCTAACAACACTTCAAATTCAAATACAATACTAAAACTTACAACTAATTCAAAATCTAAATACTAAAACTAATTTGAAACCTAAACCCTAAAACTAATTTAAAATCTAAATACTAAACAAAACAATAACTAAACTAAACCACTTATCGGAATGAAGAGTGACGGCAGAGACGATGATGAACGGTCGAACTAGGACAATAGTGAGCAACGGCATGGATCTCTCTCCTTCTCGGCCCTCTCGGTCTTCCTCTCCCTCTCTTAATTTTCTTCTCTTTTCTGTTTCCATTATGTGAAGTATGGGGTTAAAGATAAATGAACTCCCGATGCACAACAAAAACGTTGGGAATATGATGCTATTCTCGACGCCATTATTAAAACGTCAGGAAATCCTACCCTATTCTCGACGTTGCTGATACCACGTCGGATGAAGGCTTATCATACAATTAATGATCTGCCCTTCCTCCAACGCAACACTGTTCACATCGGGAATAGGGTAGGATTTCCCAACGCACCTGGCACAACTTCGGCTAAACCCTAACCCATCTCGCCCATTTCTGAAGTGCATGTGGTTGCATCGGGGAAAATACCTTCCCCCGATGTGCATATTGTGCATCAGGAAAGTCCCTAGGTTTGCTGACGTACTATTTCTCGACGTGTAGTACTGCATCGAGAAAATCCTGGTTTCTTGTAGTGTTCATTTAACCTTGTTCACTCTGATATGTAGGGACCAACCCCTATTTGCTTATCTGATGTTTTCGTTATTACATATTGTTTGTGGATGACTATAGTAGATTATACATATAGATCTACCCTCTTAAACATAAAAGTATAGCTGTAGAGGCCTTTAAACACTTTATTTTGTATGTCAAAAATCAATTTAACAAAACCACTAAAGAGTTCTAATTTAACAATAGCAGTGAATATAAAAAGATACATGAGATATGCTCAAATATGGAAGTCAACAATAGATTTTCTTGTCCATATATATCAACTCAAAATGGTTGAGTTGAAAGAAAACACAGACACATGGTTGAAATCAGACTTACTCTTCTTACCCAAGCAAACATAGCTTTGAACTATTGGTGGGATGCCTTTTTAACCGCTACTGTTTTAATAAATTGAATGTCAACTATAACACTTAAAGGTAAATCTCCCATGAATTAATATTCTCTCAAAAACTAAATTTCTCTTCCTTGAATATTTTTTGTTGTGCGCTACCCATGTCTACGGCCATATCAGTCCAATAAATTTAGCACCATTACGAAATAAAGGACAACTAGATAAATGACAAAATTTTCAAGTTTACTTTGTAAAAATAACAAAAATATATTTTGATTATAAAAATGACAAAAACTAAAAAACTAAAATAATAGAATGCAAACAAATAGGACATAAATGTCCCTACCCTAGTATAAATGACACGTTCTAAAATACAATAATGGTGCAAAAGAGAAGTACACCATAAATAAAATGCAATCCCAAAACATCAAATTAAACATTTGATATTTTTTACTAAAAAGAAAACTAACAAAGTTCAAAATCATAAAATCTCTCCCAAAATCTTTTCATCTTCTTCAGCCATGAGCCCCTTATTCTTTTTGCAGAGAAGGTTTTCGACCCGTAGTTCATCGCAAAAAATTTTTTCACCGTCGTGGACCTACCATTCAATGTTCAACATTCTCCCATCAGCCTTCAACGTCCTTCAATATTCTCCCCCAATCATTCCTCATCGCCAAAGACCTCATCAACTGCTCCCTAGTCATTCTAGAGGCCTTCACTATCGAAAACCCCTTCTTAACAACTGTCGTTCCCTATCAACTACCTTCACTAGTGAAAATCCTGTCAACGTTCACCGTTGAGAACCCCCTCCAAAAACCTTCTCAGTCGACCGTCCTTCCTCGTCATTGAAAACCTTCTCTACAAAATAAAGGTTCAAAAACCTTTACCGTCGAAAATCGTCCATCATCCCAGCTTACTCAGAGGTAAGAGCTTTCTTTTACACAATGCATGAGATATTTAAAATTAAACAGAAGTTTTTTTTAAGTTTTTTAATTGTATGTGCTTATTTGAAATTGAAGATATTAGATTATTATATAAAGGAGAATGCAAATTATATATAAATATCCATTTATTTTAGGATAACCAATACTAACAGATTTTCACCTCATTTATTGAAAAAATAATCTGTAACATAACTAATCAATATTTAAAAATTATTACCTATCTAATAAATTCAAATAAATATTAAAGATATGACAAAACAGACAAGTGAATGAAGAACAAAGATAAGTGAACGATTAAGAAATGCCAGAAAAACAAGTTCAAAAAAACCAACTTCAAAAGAACCATTATCTTTGACAAGTGAGGACAAGGTTACTTTAAAAATTGTAATTATTTACCAATGTTGCTTTAAAAATAAAGAACAAAACTTGTTAGTCTAAAAGTCCAAATGAATAAATAATTATAAGGTTTAGATAAAATCAATTTCTAACAATTTTCTTAAATGTACAATTTTTACATATTCTCTAAATGAATCTTATTCATGCACTTCATCCCTATTAAAATCATTAATTTTGAAGACAAATACTATGGTTATAAAGGAATAGAGGAAGGGAAAGTTTAGAGCCTTATACAATTGAATTGGTAATTCAAAATACATATGATTTTTGTTTGAATGTGCATAGAATGTATAGTTAGAAGGGTCATATAAATCCAATAGACAAAGTGGGAGAGTCATATAAGATCAAATAACTTAACTCAATTGTTATTTGAATTGTCCCTAAATGAATATTTTCTCTACATGAGAACATAAGTCACCAAATTTCTATTATTAAAACATATAAGAATTTAATTCTAAACTAAAGAGGATTAAATTTAATACCAATAAACTACAATAGCATAATTCACAAAGTAGTTATACTT
This sequence comes from Cucumis variabilis, assembly GCA_037974545.1. Lineage (NCBI taxonomy): Eukaryota > Viridiplantae > Streptophyta > Magnoliopsida > Cucurbitales > Cucurbitaceae > Cucumis > Cucumis variabilis. Next base: position 13,883,038 of record JBBPDI010000003.1, read on the forward strand.
CTATGGTTTTTAGATATATAAAATACATTATAATTGAATAACTTCGAGACAAAACAATATATAACAAAAGAAGAATTGAAAAAGACGACAGAACATCTTCAATTATAAGAATGAAATTTTATTTGAGAAATATGACGTTTGATAGTTTAATTACTAGTCTTGTTTATTTAAGAAATTTAAAAAACAACATTATTTGTCGTAGATAAATGAAAGTGAATCTATTATAACATCCAAATAATATTTAGTGGTTTATAAAATTTATTGATGAAATATTTTGAAAATAAAAGTGATTGTGTATTTTTTTTACGTTATTTTGAAAATTCAAGATTTATGTTTTTTGAAAAAAAAATCAAATAATCTAAGATGTTGCTTCCACTTTTAGTTTGCTGTTTTCAAATATAATATAAATTCATTAAATGTATATTTGGTAGAATTTGAGCAATATAATGTCGGAGATTTATGTTATTTAATATAAACAATCCAAGATTTAAGTTTTTGTGAAAAAAATTAAATCATCTAAGATGTTGCTTCCACTATTGATTTGCTATTTCTGAATATAATATAAATTCATTAAATGTATATTTGGTAGAATTTGAGAAATGTAAGGAAATTATCAAAATTCTATTTCAATAATATACATATGATGAATATAGTAATAAAATATTATTTTTTAATTATATTTTAAACATTATCCTATCTAAATATAGCTATTTTTGTGGTTAACTTTATCAACTAACTAAAAGGAAAAATGTTTCATTAATCTTAGGAATAAAATATGGGGATTTTTAAAAATAAAAAAAAATTGACAAAATATATAGACATTCATAACAAAATTTTAATCCAAACCCAAAATGGATAACCAAAATTTTAATCCAAGCTCAAAATGGATAATCAAAATTTTAATTCAAGCTTAAAGTATCCATTTTTTTTATAGGATGTAATTACTTTCCATTTTCTTCTATTTATGTAAATTTCCTAATAAAATATTTTGAAAACTTTATTAAATGTATATATTTTTTTAAAATATTAGAAAAAATTGGATATTATGGATTAGTTAAATATACATTTTCGATAAATTTATAAATAAATATAAAAATATTTATTAAATATGAAGGTCCAAATAGGATATAATTTTATTAAATTAATATATAAACATTTATTAGATATACAGGTTCGATTCTGATATTACTAACTAGATATATTATGAATAGATATTTCATTAATTTAGGAAAGAGTTGGTTAATTATTTTAGAGCAAATAAATCTCAGATTCAGTTAAAATCTAACAAAATATACGAGTTTGAAAAATATATCAAAAATCCAGATGTCTCACAAATGTCTAATGTATTTATTATAAAGTGTATGTGAAAATCATAACATACCACAGAACTAAGGGAAAAGTGAATAAAAGAGAGGTTGTTAGGAAAGTTGCTAAAACAAGTTATTTCGCTCGGATTTTGCTATATTTCCAACCGTGTAACCCAAATTTGCTATTCCTGCAAATATCTCTCTAAAAAATGTGTGTATCTCAACCCAAGCCAAATTCATAGAGGCTTCAAGTACTTGAAAATTTTGGAAAACACTACTACAAAACTGACAATACTTGACGTCTGCAGCTTTGATATTCTTGACAGTTTTAATAATAACTGTCAAGTAGAAAGAAAAACGTCAAGAATAACAAAAATGAAAAAAATCATAATTTTTTGTTTTTTTTTAAATACTTGACAGATTAAAAGCGTCAAGATTAATTTAAATGTCAAGTAATATATTTTTTCTCCATTTTCTAAACACAAAATATCTCTCTTTTTTTCTCAAATTTTCCATTTTCCCCCAACTTTTAAAAGAGGCCCTAACTTTTTCCTTCAAAATTTTCCTCATCCACGATTTCTTCACCTTGGTCACACACTTCTCCAATCACATCGAAAAATCCAAACGACCGTTCACCTTGCCCAAGTGTCCAAATGTAACGACCCAACTATTTTAACCACGTCGAAGTCATTAATTTCAATAAAAGACCTAGATTTACACAAAATACTAAATTCATTTAGAATCGTACTTTCAAAGAAAACAAATCTAAGTTCGGGTCCTGTTTTAAATAACAATCATTTCCAAAGTAGAGCTTATAAGAAAACAACAACATGTTCTAAACAGTCTTAAATCCAAAAGAAATAATAAAACATAGGCGGAAGCAAATTTGGACGATATTCCCTATGGCATTCATGCCTCCTTCTTGCCTCTTGTCGATTTGCCTCCCTTCTTGTCTTTGCCTAAAAGCATTAAACATAAAAGGGTGAGTACAACATACTCAGTAAGAGACCCGCTACTGGTTCCGTTAGGGAAAAATAAATTATTAACTTTCTAATGGGGTACCCTACACAGTATCAGTCTTGTGATCTCGTAGGATACACATATCAGTCTAGTACTCCCGAAGGATGCACAATAGGTGGTGATCCCGTAGGACACCTGCAAGATAACTACCCAATAGGAAACTAATAATTTTCCTCTCGGTCCATTCTAAACATCTTAACAGTCATTCATAGTACAGTCAAACATTCTCATCACATAACTCTTTTCATAACCTCTAACAATCATCTTATTCTAACTTAACACAAAATCAGTCAGAAACATATCAACACACAGTCTAACAAGTCAAATGAAAACAACATCCTCTCCGTTCACAAGCACACAGTCATACTTTGGTATAGCTTACACCCAGCTTAGACAACCGCCAACAAGTTCACTACCACACTTCACCTAAGCAACATCTACAAATTCATTCATTTCGACATCCATAGGTATATATATATATAGTTCCAATCCAACACAACATACATTCGATCTCAAATCTACTTCAATATATACATATTAAATATGACATCCATCCTCTTTTAACATCCATAAGTATATATATACATATAGTTCTAGTCAATCACAATATACATTCGATCTCATGTCTACCTCAACATATATACATATCATCTCTAACATCTATCCTCAGTTTAAAGACACACATACAATCGACATGTCCTACTTTATAGGATTTCAACATCCATATATATATATATATATATATATTTGCAGTCAATCACAGTATACATTATAAACATTAAGTCCACATCCAAGTTATAAATCACAACCATTATTCTCATTCAGTTTAGATAGAGCAATACAACTCATTTCATATGTGAGTCCAGTAGAAAGCCCCTTACCTCACTTTTTTTTTTTTGCCAGTTCTTCAATTCAACTATACCCAATAAATCAAGTCCCAAAAGTAGATAATCGAATTCCAACGAAGCTCAATTCCATCACCCAAGGATTCTATCACCAAAACACCAATATTGCCTTCAAGAATAATCACCAATTAAACCCATCAAACAACATCCATCTCAATGTAAATACAATGTAAAACTTTATAATTACCCATCAATTTCATCCTTACCAAACAAACTTACAACAAAATTGACGGCAATGATTTGCAGAATAGAGGCAAATCAGGACGGAGGGTGTGGGCGGCTCGATCGTGGGGGTTACGTCGAGGACAAGCGAAAAAGAGTGACAAACAATCGCTGCAGTCGGCGGCCGGACGTTGCGAGCGGAGAAGGCTGCAACGTGAACTGCTCCTTCAAAAAATCAGTAGGACGACGACAATTCTCGAATCAGCTGCTGGTGTGAGGTTGGGGAAGCAGCGCGTAGCTGTCTTTTGGCCACAACCGGAGGGATGCAGTGGCTCACAGAGGCTTGTGCAAAGAACCACGATGCGAATCGATGAGCAGAGCGACAAGGCTCAAGTTGTCGGAGAGAGGCAAATGCGACAGTCGCTACTTCACAACCTTCCCAAACGGCCGACTGCTGCGCCTCGTTGGTTTGAGAAGAGAAGAGAAAAGAATGGGTTGTAGTGTTTGATCCCGTCGGACGAAAAGAGAGAGAGGAAAAGAAATTGTAGCGACGTTGTGTGAAAGAAAAAGAGAGATGGAGAGGCAGCTGGCGGTGACTGTTTGAGAGTGGGGCGACGGCGGAGTGCTAGGGTAGAAGGAAGAAGAAGAAAATTTGAGAGGGGGAGGGGTTGCGCAAGGAAGAAGAAGAAGAAGGGGAAATTCTTTTCTTTTTCTTTTTTCTTAAACAAAACATATAATTAAATAATAATAATATAATATTATTATTATTATTCCCCCAAAATTTTTCCTTTCTCTTCTTTTCTTTTCCATTTATTAAAAAATGTTCTCTTCCAAGCTAAAAGAAATAAATTGTGCCCAACAAACATTTAAAATCCTAAAAATTAAGTAATTAGATTAAAAGCCAATTACCTTAGCGCTCGGGGTGTTACACTAAACCCTTTGAATTTCATTACCTTTCTTTGGAATTTTGATTTAAGAATTCCTTCCAAGATCAAGCAATTTGATC
>JBBPDI010000003.1:13898521-13911191 GCA_037974545.1 Cucumis variabilis
TCCTCCACTTTAGTGGTTGAGGATTCAATAATCTCTCATCTCATCAATTATTATATCCTTAAAAACACACCAAAATTTAAAAACTAGGTGAATGAAAACTTAAAATATCAAATTGATCAAAATGGAGACTAGACATGAAATCAAATGAATAATCGAATAATTAAAACAGTGTGTCCATTTCCTTGTTGCCGGCAAATTGATTAAATACTAAGTTTATTCGTTGTTGGGATATATGTTGGCATTAATGCAATAATTATTCCATCCCTCTCTATGTGTATTTCATATCTATATATTTATACGATAGTAAGTTTATTGATGTAAGTGCAAAAGTCAGCAAAAATTGTCCACGATACAAATTTGTTCTTATATGGTTGGAGTTTAGTGAATTAATTTAATGGTGGGCCTCTAGAAAATTATAAGCTGAAGAACTTGAATTCTATATGGTTTAGACATATGCAAGATAGGAATTGAATAAAAATTAAGAAAATGTGTTGGAAAGGCTACAGAAAGAACAAGACAAGACAGTAGCCAAATTATTTAAATATGATGATTCTAATCCTTTTGATCTTGATGAGGGTTGGTTTATTATTATAATATTATTAATATGGTTCATATCTATTATATGTTATTATATGTTATTTTATTTCTTTCGAAATTATTATTTTATTAAATTTATTAGGTAAAAAGATAATATTCTAATTAAACATCATGATGGGTGGTGTCTATAAATAAACTTTAGGAATTGATCTTCTCACTGTCTCATTAACTAGTTCATTTTTTCATAAAAAAATTTAATTAAGTTCTAAAGAAAGGAAAAGTGAGAGAAACACAATTTCTAAGAAGATTATTCATAGATCAACGGATATGTTGTTCTTTAACTAAATCTAATTTATAAAATTATCTAGTTTGAAGATCTTGACACTTATTATTATTTATAATGTTAAGATTTTATTGTATAATCATGAAAATAAAGTTTATATGTGATATCAAAATCAAGTTGAGGACTTGTAATTTTACATGAATAATTAATAATTTGTTTTAATTTTCCGTCACATGTTTTTTTAAAAAAAAATTAAATTAAAATTATTTGATTATCAATTAATTATAATTTGAATTAAAGATTCTTTTATTATAGATAATCAATATTTGAATTTTATTGAAAGCCGGAAGGAAGGAAGGAAATTTTGCATATCACCACCTGCCACATAAAACTCACAGTCGGCTTTATGTTTAGTTTCTTCCGTTATTCAAATATTAATTGCAACCATATTGTTTCTTTTCTTCCATTAATCCGTTTTCAATTTCAATATTTTTTTAAGAAGATGGTCCGTGTATTTAAGTTAATATTCTAATCCATAATGAAAGGAATTAGATCAATATTCTAACCCATAATTAAAGAATTAAAATCTAATGAAAATTAGGATGATGTCGAAAATCTAATTAAAATTTAGATTTTAATTTGATGATTTTTCGAAAGGTTACTATATTTAGTATGCATATATTTAGTTTATGTTCAAATTGATGATTATATATTAATTATATTTTATGTGTTATGCATATGTTATCTTTAAAGTACCCACTTATCTTTGAAATTTAAATTAGAAAATTAAATTATGAAGAATAATGTATGACTGTATGAAGTTTTATGAAATTATTGCAAGATGTAACTGTAAATTGTGATGTAAATCACGTGAATTTTTTTTTATAATGATCACATAAATTATGTATCAGTTGTATTTTATGTGTTATAGATATATAATGATAATGGTATAAAGTATCTACTTTATTCCTAGCGATTTAAATTATGTCATTTAGATTGAATGAGAGTTTTGATAAAATTATTTGTAATATTAATATTTTTTGTAAATTTTGCGATTAAAATCACTTGAGAATTAAGTTATTGGCTATCTATATGTTAGGAATAATTTGTTAGTCACCAAAGTGACCAAATGAGTATATTATATAGATATCAATTAAACTTAATTCTACAAAACAAATAAAGAAAAATAAGATAGAGATATCATCAAGAGATAATTTATCCAAAGATAATCATACTATCAAGATTAGGGTTTTCCAGGATTCAATTTTTTTTCTCGTGGATTTAAAGTTATCCCATATTTAATTACATTCTTAATTACTCCATTAATGTTACTATTTTTCTCATGATTGAATTGCTTAAATTTAAAATGTAATAAATTATGCATTTTTAAATTTCATAAAGTTTGGTACAATAAGTTATGTTTTATTATTTTTTGGGTGTTATGTTTAAATCACTAATAATTTAAAGCATGTATTTTTTTGTAATTATTTGATATCTAGAGTATAAATAATTTGTTAGTCATCAAAGTGGTCAAATTATTAAATGTTCTATAAATATCAAATTAAAGTTATGTTAGTTCAATTATCAATGTTTGCGATTGTTTTGTTGTAATATATCTATGTTATGAGTAATTTGTTAGTCAACAGAGTAATCAAATTCGTAAGTCTTATAGATATATATTTCATTGATATTGTTTTACAAATTAAGGAAATAATTATTTTTTATTATTTTAATATGATATCTATGTTATGAATAATTTGTTAGTCACCAAAGTGGTCAAATTAGTAAGTTCAATAGATATCAAATTAAAGTTAACTCAGTTACTCATATTTATATGATGCTAATGAATGATATGGTATCATGAAACATAAATATATTATCATGAGTATATTTATTTTTATTATTATAAATATTTAATTAAATTTTCAAAAGGTAATTAGTAGTTTTATAATTTTGAATTTTATTGTGGTTACTTGAACTTATTTTATATTATGATGTCTATATTATGAATAATTTTTTAGTCACCAAAGTGGAAAAATTGGTAAATCTTTAGACATCAAATTAAAGTTGATTCAATTACTCATGTTCATTTGATGTTAATGAATGAGATGATATTATGAAACATTAATAATTTGTCATGAGTATATTGATTTTCATTATTATAAAATATTTAACTTGTCCAAAGGTAATTAGTAGTTTTATAATTTTGAATCTTATTGTTGTTAATTGAGGTGTTTGGTTAGATATTATAAGTATATGCAAAGATAATTAATGTATCTAATTTAAGCATTTAAATTACTAATTATGTGAAATTAAGTATAACATTAGTTAAGTATAAATATTGTACATTGTTGTGCCTTCCAAAGAAGAACTTCAATGTATATATTAATGATTATTTAATATTATCTGAATTCATGTTATATCTTTATGTTTATTTCTCAAAGCACTCTCCAAGAAATTAGACAAATCGCGGCGCCAGAAACGACGTGGACAAAAGCAACGTCGGAGTTGATTAGCTTTTGCTGACGTGTCCAACAACATGTCGCAGACAGAGCTGTTCCGCGACATTCAAGAACATCACGTCGCGGTAAGTGTAAAATGAAATTTGATCATTTAACTTTCTCCGACGTATTTCAGTGAGACATCGCAGAAAGTGGAATATTAAATTTGTTATTTCAACTTTTTGCGACGACATGTGTCCAAGAGACATCGCGAAAAGTCAAAACATTTCGTTTCAAAAGGGATTTTCGGCAACTTCAACTACACACGCGTCATGGAAAGTGAAAATATTTATTATTTTATTGTCACTTTCTGTGACATTAACTACTTCACGTCGCGGAAAGTGGAATATTGGATTTATTATTTCAACTTTCTGCGACCTATGTCCGAGAGACGTCATGGAAAGTCATCTTTCTGCGACGTCAGCAACACCTGCGTCACGGAAACTGAAAATAGTGATTATTTTGTTGTCACTTTCTGTGACGTCACGTAGTAAACATCGCAAAAAGTTAAATCTAGGATTTATTATTTCAACTTTCTGCAATGAATGTCAAAGAGACGTCACAGAGAGTTGAATTTGAAACGATACGTTTTGAGTTTTCGCGATGTCTCTCTAACATACGTAGCAGAAAGTTGAAATAATAAACTCTAGATTCAACTTTCCGCGACGTGTAGTAGTTGACTTTGCAAAAGTGACCGTAATTCGTGACGTGGTAGGAAATGACGCATGTGTTGTGGACATCGCAAAAAGTCTCCTTTCTCGATGTTTTCTAATACGTCGGGAAAAATTTGTCTATTTTTTTACAGAACCTATCACAATCTTACCAAAGAAGAAGAAAAATCGAGAGGGAGAGAAGAAGATTTTGCCTCCTTGTCCTTGTCCTTGTCGTTGTTGCCGCTACCATCGTCATCACCGCCCACTGCCACCATCCCTTTAGGTCATTTTTTTTCAAAATTTATATGTGTAAGGTGTATGTATATATATGTGTATGTATATATATGTTTAGGGTGTGTATATGTAATGTGTAATGTATATGTATATATAGGTATAATTTAATGTGTATATGTTTAGGGTATATGTAATGTGTAAACTTAGGTATATGTAGGCATAGTTTAATGTGTATATGTTTAGGGTATATGTAATGTGTAAACTTAGGTATATGTAGGTATAGTTTAATGTGTATGTGTTATGTGTATGTTTAATATGTATATGTTTAGGGTGTATGTATATGTATATGTAGGTATAATTTAATGTGTATGTGTTATGTGTATGTTTAATGTGTATATGTTTAGGTTGTATGTATATGTAATGTATAATGTGTAATGTATATGTATATGTAGGTATTGTTTAATGTGTATGTGTTATGTGTATTTAATGTGTATAGCTTAAGGTGTGTATATATAATGTATAATGTATATGTATGTATAGTTCAATGTATATATATATGTATGTATATTTTTTTATTGTAATTAGAAAATTATACAAAATTTAAATAATGTATGAATTTAGATTAAATTTGGATATATTATATTGAACAATAGTTTAAGGTTTAGTAAATTTGAGATTGACGAGTCTTTATAGAATTTGATATTGAATATGAATTTCACATTCAAATTGCATTTGAATTATTTCACTTTCAAATTGCATTTGAATTTTAAAAAATGTTAAATAGCCTAACTAAAATAAAATATGTATGAAACTAATATAACATATTTATTTGTTAGGCCTTTTAACGAGATGGACAAGAGTTGGATGAAAATTAGTGATAGGTTTTCTGTTGAGTACATAGAAGGAGTTTTTCAGTTTTTAGAGGTTGCAAAACATCACACAAATAATTATGGGAAAATAAAGTGTCCATACAAGAAATGTATGAATTCAAAATGAGACTCGTTAGAGGGTGTGAGGTGACATCTATTAACCACTAGAATAGTCTCCTCCTATATAAACTAGGTGTATCATGGAGAGCCTATGAACTTGAACATAGGTATACAAACATTTGATGAAGGAATGAGTATTAGTTACTCAATAGTTGATGAAGGAACTAGCAGTAACTTAGTTACTGAAAAAAATGAAATGTTGAATATGTTGCATGATTTACAAGCTAGTATTGAACAAGTAGAAGAGATGGAGGAAGGTTTAGATTTAGAAGAAGACAGAACAAACAACGTATTTAAGGAGTTACTAAGTCAAGCAAGTTGTGAGCTATATCTCGATTGTTCATAATTTTTGTCACTAAACTTTTTAGTTAAAATGTTGCATGCGAAAGTTCTCAATGGTTGGAGCAACAAGTCCTTCAATATGATGTTAGAGTGAATAAAACGTGTGTTTCCAATGTGTGGTACTAATATTCCTAGTTCATTCTATGAAGCCAAACAAAAATTGTGTGATTTGGACCTAAGATATGAGACTATTCATGCTTGTATGTATAGCTGTATATTGTTCTTAAAGGAGTTTGAGGACTTGTAACAATGTTCGACTTGTGGTGAGTCTCAATACAAGATTAATTCTAACAGATCAGGAAACAAAATTCCATAAAAGTTATTGTGTTACTTTCCATTAGTGCTAAGATTACAACAATTGTTTGTATCATAAGAAAGTTCGGCAGACATGCGATGGCATAAGGATAAACGAGTGGAAACAGAGGATGTGTCACATCTAGCCGATGCAGAGGGATGGAAGTACTATGATTCTGAATTTCCTGATTTTGCGTTAGAGCCACAAAATGTTCGTTTGGGGTTAGCTTCAAATAGATTCAATATGTTCAGTTATATGAGTACCTCGTATAGTGTGTGGCCTGTGGTGTTAATTCCCTATAATTTGTCATCATGAAAATGCATGAAAGAGTCAAACTTCTTTATGTTATTGCTCATTCTCGGTCATAAATCTCCTGACAGAGAAATTAATGTGTAGCTACAACCCTTTATTGAGGAACTAAAATATATGGACGTTTGGTGTGCCTACTTATGATTGTCTGATGGATCAATGTATCCAGTTGTATGTAGCCTTGTTGTGGACAATTAATGATTTTTCGACATATGGTGATCTATCCGGTTGGAGTACAAAAGGATATTAGGCATGTCCCATTTGCATGGGAGATAGATCAACGTTCGAAATACGCGAAAAGATAGCATTCATGGGATATCATTGATATCTTCCAGACAACCATGTTTGACGTAGAAGTAAACTTTATGATGAAAAGGTAGAGCATAAACCACCTCCAGTTGTAATTAACGGCTAAGAAATATTGGAACAACTAGATTCTTTGGAGTTTCCAGTAATGAGTAAGCATCCTTAGTTAAAAGATAGAATAAGAAAAAGAGTTTTTTATTGAACTAAGAAAAGTATCTTTTTCGATCTTCCTTATTGGCCAAGACTACTTATTCGTCACAAACTTGATGTAATGCACATTGAAAAGAATGTTTGTGACAACTTGGTCGACACATTGTTGAATATTGAAGAAAACACAAAAGATACTATGATTGCCCAGTTGGATTTACAAGATTTGAAAATAAGAAAGGATTTACATTTGGTAAAAGTGGATAACCGATTAGTGAAACCACATGCAAGCTATACCTTGACTAGCAGTGAGCAGATTGAGTTCTGTAAGTTCTTAAAAGCAGTTAAGTTCCTAGACATATTCGTTTCTAATATTTCACGATGTATGAATGCAAACAAAGGAAAAATATCAGGTTTCAAAACGCATGACTGTCATTTACTGCTACACTGACTTTTTCCAATCGGTCTTAGAGCATTTTTACCAAAAATGTGTACACTGCAATTACAGAACTGTGTAATTTTTTTCATGATTTGTGCACCAGGACGATAAGAATAAGTGACTTGAACATATTGCAGTTAGATATTATAATTATATTGTGCAAATTGGAAAGAATATTTCCACCTGCTTTTTAAGCGTCATGGTACATCTTGCAGTTCACTTGCCACATGAGACGAAGGTGACTGGTCTGATTTCTTACAATTAGATATATCACATTGAAAGAAGTCTCTGTACACTAAAACAATATGTTCGTAACAAAGTACATCCTGATGGGTCTATTGTAGAATGATATCTTATGAATGAATCAAGTACTTTCTACTCACGATATCTGAAGGGGATTGAGACCCAATTCACTAGAGATGATCAAAATGACGATAGCATTGAAGAGGATGAGGTCATTGGTGAGTTCGAAGTATTCGTTCAGAAGGTACGACCATTGGGAGCATCACGTTTACGAAGTATATCATAAGAAGAGAAACAACTCTTTCATTGGTACATCCTCAACAACGTGGATGAAATAGCTGAGTATCAGAAGTACGCATTTCTATACCTTGATCAATTTACATATTCATTTGACAATATATATATTATAGGGTTTTATACATCGTTGACACACAAACTCACAATTGTATACTTTAGGAAACACCTACTTTTGATACGTCGTCAGGGTGAAAGCTTTTCTAAACTGTTTAAAAGACACCAATGAGCATTTGTCGATTGGTTCAAAGCTCAGGTATTTCGAGCAAATGACTTCGAGCATTTCTATTTGATACATATTTTATACATATAAGTGCTTTTATGGTACACTAATTCTAGGTTATGGTAGAAATGTGTGATAATTCAAACATTTCTCAAGATTTATTTTTACTCGCAATAGGACCATCACTTGATGTCTGCTCTTACAGTGGATGCATTATCGGTGGCATAAGATTTCACATGTTGGAGCGTGATTTTCGACCCACAACACAAAATAGTGAAGTCATGATAATCGGGGAAGGTAGTGAAGGCAGTGCCAACAATAATTTTTATGGTGTTTTGGATGAAGTGTTGCAAGTTCAATATCCATTTGGACGACATACTTGGCTATTCAAATGTCGATGGTTTGACACAGACAAAAATAAAAATCATAGAAAGCACGAAAAACTAGGCTACAAATCAATAAACACCTCTTGTTTTTGGTTCTCTGAGGAACCCGTGATTCTTGCAATCAAAGCACATCAGGGGTTCTACCTTGAGAATCCTAAAACTGGTATCAATTGGAAAATTTATCAAGTGGTGCAAAATAAACGTGTATGCCAGAAGTAGAAGATATCAAGAATGATCAACTTAATGAACTGGAAATCATAGTTAAACATCATCTGGAAAAACATGTCATTCAGGATGACATTCTGTGTAGGACTGAAGTTGATCCTATAATAGTGGAAAGACCAAATATTCATCATGTTGTGGAAAATTTCATAAACAATGAAATGACGAACAATCATCACATCAAAGCGGGTAAAGCGATGATGAATAACAATGTTTTTTGACGTATACACATATTTAGTCATTTTTCTATACATTAATTATGTGGTGACAATACTCACATTTGTTTAATGTTTGTAGAAATAATCTAGCCTAACTTTTCGAGTAATAAGCATGAGGAAGACTATTTCCTTAATCTAGAAGCATTGGATAACGCGGACGATTCGTCATCAGTAGGCGACACTTCAAGTTTGTAATAAACATCATATTTAATACAATTTCTCTCAACTGATCATGTCGTTAAGTTATGCTTATTATATCTAATAACAATCATTTTCAGTAGATCCCTCTCATCCGGCTCCCACTTCCACTTCGAGAAGAGTACGACGATATTTTCGAAACATAAATGTTGAGTGGTACGTACAGCAGAATGGAAGTATTCCCATTTTCATCCCCTCTAGAGGGGACATACCTGTCTTAGAACACGCCCCTCCTTTTAGTTGCACGATCAGTGTGTTGACACGAGACACATTTCCTATTCAAGCCCTGAAGTGGACAGATGTAGCACCAGAGTGCATCGAGGTCGTCAAGGGCAACCTAACGGTAAGTCTGTAAATTCATAAACATTTATATATGTTTTTATTCCCTATAAAAGCTATACTATCCAGCACTTAATCGTGTAGCAATTTTTGCATTCGATCTAAACAATCCAGCACTTCATAAATGGGACTTGAAATCTATTTCTTTTGTAGCAATTTTTCATGTTCAATCTAAACGATCCAGTACTTAATTGGTTTGTTAAGCATCAAATGCTCACAGTGTATAAGGAATTCAGGACCAGTAACCATCGACATTTTAAGAAATTTAGTGACCCTAAACAAGTACGGGCAAACCTACCTCCGAGATTGGTCAATCGAGTGGAAGATTGACACTTTTCCTGTGACCACTGCATCACTCGACAATTTCAGGTAATTTATATACTTTTATATTAAAATTAATTAACATTTATTTGAAAGTATAAAGTTTAGATCATCGTCATTTTTGAAATGTAGGAGCAATCAAATATGTGCAAGGCTGTTAGGGCGCTACAACTTTACAACTACAGGAGCGACACAAAGTCGTTTCTTCAGAGATAAACAGAGCTCACTGAACTACATGGTTGTTTGGTGGATCGTGTTGAGTTATTCAGAGAAACTCACACAGTGGTAGTGGCGAATTCATTTCACCAGCAGCAGAGGACACTTTTGTAAGGTTTAGAAAACTTTATGTTTGATTATACTTTTAATTTTTTGTTTTTAAGTCTAATCATCTCTCAAACTTACAAGCTTCTATTATGCAGAATTAAATGGTGGAACTTCATTCTCAGTCTGTCCCAAAGGGTTCTCCAACACTAACTGAGGACTAGATATGGGAGACAATTCTGGGAAGATGACCGGGCTACATAAAAGGTCTTGGTTGGGGCCCAACACTCAAGTCTACAATTGTCGCTTCATCTTCTTCCTCCAATATGTATGACTACTAGACACACATAGTGAAGGTTAGCGAACTAAGGGAAAGCCTTGAAAATGCTAACCGAATGCTCCAAGAACAACGTCTGAGGGAGAAGGACCGAGATCAACAAATGGAGGAGAGAGATCGACAAATGGCAGAGCTCAATTGACAACTGGCAGACCATGCACGATAAATGGAGGAGATGAAGAAGATGCTTAATTTCGCATAAGTGATATTCTAACTATACTTTTACGTCATTTGTAGGTGTGACGTCTGTACTTACAGTGTACTAGAGCATTAGCTTTCGAGTTTTTTTTTAATGTAATGTTTCAAATTATATAATTTTTTTATACTAAACATATTTCATGTATCATTTTGTAATGAATGAAAATATTTTTCGTTTTACTACGTCAGGTCTTAGTAAATAAATAATAAAAAATAATAGAAAACAATAAAAAGATAATAATAAAATATGAAAAAAGACAAAATAAATATAATAAAAAAATAAAACACCTTCCTCGACGCATACGTCGCGGACGCCTTATGCGACATACTGATATGTGAGTCGGGAAAATTTTCCCTATCGTTGGCACAAGATGCATCACAAAAAGTATTTCCATGGGCTTTCTGAGATGCGATGTCACGGTAACCTTCTGCGACGTTGATGAGGGTTTTCAGCGACATGTTATTGCATTAACGAATACCCTAATTCTTGTAGTGGCAATAATGTATAAGCATATTTATTTTGTAATTGTAGCAATTGCTCTCATTTCTACTCATTCACATACTACATGTATAATCAAGTTTAATGGACTCAATTTCTCTGATTGGTGCAATCAAATCTGGTTCCATCTTGGATTTTGGATCTTGATTTGACATTCGTAAGTGAGAAATCTATTGCACTTACTTCTGGTAGCAATGATGAAAATAGATCTTTCTATAAAGCTTGGGAAAATCAAATAGATTGAGCCTAATATGTGAATGACTGTAACAAACAATATTAAGTCCACAATTACAAAATTAAAAATACCAAGGATTTTATAAAATTTATGGAAAATATGATGAGAAAACACATTGTTTTGACCCATTTGCTAAATTCCAAGAAAGTCATGGTATATGTGTTCAATACACAATACAAAAAACATTAATGAATATAGTTAGAAGTATGTTAATTAATTCGTCTTTGCCTGTGTTCTTATGGATGTATGCATTAAGAACCGCTCAATATTTATTAAACAGAGTTCCTAGTAAGTAAGTTCCAAAGACATCTTTTGAACTGTGAACATGAAGAAAACTTAGTTTAAGGCACCTACATGTTTAGGATTGTCAAGCGAAAGTTAGAATTATTTATAATACATAAGAAAGAAAATTGGATTCAAGAAGAACTAATGGTTTCTTCATTGGTTGTTCAGAAAAATCAAAAGGTATAGATTTTATTGTTCTAACCATGGTATGAGAATACTTGAAACTGAAAATGTAAGGTTCGTTGAGAAAAATGTAATTAGTGGGAGTTCATAACCACGTAAAGTGAAAATTCAAGAAGTTAGGGTTAAAATTCCTTCGTCTATAACTTCTTCTCAAGTTGTTGTTCCTATACTTGTCGACTCTATTAACAATCCACAAGAAGAACAAATTAATGGTCAAATACCACATAATAATGTTATACCAAATGAACCTGTAATTGAGAAACCACAAGAATAGAGTTGAGAAGATCTATAAGACAAAGAAGATCAGCTATTTCTTATGCCTATGTGGTTTATTTGCATGCGTCAAAATTTGACTTAAGTATTAATAATGATCCAGTTTTGTTTGAAGGGATAAAAGTCCTAGGCATCGAGAGATTTTACAGAACCATTCCTCAATTTAATTTGAGAATTCCAAAATACCAATACATTGACAACATAATCTAGAAACTAATTTTTTTTATTATAACTTAAAAGGTAAGCATGCTTTCTAATTATAGATTAGAGAAAGATAAACTTATTTAGTTTAACGCCTCTAAATCTGCTGAAACTCCAAATTGGGACACCACCCACCGTATACCTTCCTACTCTCTAGGATGATATTGGTTTGTGGAACCAATTGGGAGAAAATTTTTTAGAGAGAGACTATCTTTTGCAAAGAAAGCAAAATCATTAGTTGTTATTAATTAAATAAGAAAAACTATTTTTCTTCTACATATTTATAACTCTCTTTCCTTCATGGAGTAAGAAAGAGAGTAGGAGAGAATCATGAGATTCTATTAATTTAGAAAATATTAAATTAATAGAAATTTTAGATCAACTAATTAATTAACAATTAATCAATTAATTAATAAATAATTAAATCATATTTAATTAATATTTTATTTAATTAATATTTTATTTAAATTATATTTAATTAATATCTCTCCAATATATTATATTTTTAAATTAATTTAATTAAATAAAATTTAATAAAATAAAATAAAACTAAACTATTAATTAATAGCTAAATTATATATCTTATATTTAACTTAATATTTAAATTTGAATCATATTCAGATATAAATTTCTCTCATAACTAATAATTTTAATATGAATTCAATTCACATTAAATTAATATTTGAACTCATTCAAATATTTTATCTCTCATAAATTAA
>JBBPDI010000003.1:13911291-13922654 GCA_037974545.1 Cucumis variabilis
CATTCCACATGAACTATAACACTCTGAAAGATAAATGGAATGTGCATGAATTACAAAGTATGCTCATTCAAGAGGAAACGAGGCTTAAGAAACCAATAATTCACTCTACCAATCTCATGGGTCACAAAGGAGCTAGAAAGAAACCTAGAAGAAAAAATTGAAAGAGAAATCATGGACAACTAAATGTAAAACAATCATCTGCCCCAATCCACAAAAAGGAACTATTTAAGGATAAGTGTCGGTTTTACAACAAATCTGATAACTATCAGAAAGATTGTCTAAAACGTAAGGCATGATTCAAGAATAAAGGTAAGCATAATGCTTTAGTATGTTTTGAATCAAACTTGATTAAATTTCCTTATAATATATGGTGGATTGATTTTGGTTGTACATTCATGTTTCCAATACAATGCAGGGATTCCTTATGATCAGAACCATAAACCCAAATGAGAGATTCATCTTCATGGGAAACAGAGTCAAAGTTCCAATTTGAAATAGTGGGAACCTATCGTTTCACTTTAGACACTGGACATCATTTAGACCTTTTTGGTACCTTTTATGTCCCTTCTATTTCTCATAATTTGATTTCGTTATCCAAACTTGATACTTCAGGTTATTATTTTAAATTTAGGAATGAGTGTTTTAGTTTATTCAAACAAAATATTTTTATTTGTTTTGGTATTCTTTGTGATGGCTTATATAAATTAAAGCTTGATAGTTTGTTTGTTGAGAGTTTATTAACCCTACATCATAATATTGGTACTAAACGTGGTCAAACTAATGAATCATTGGCTTATTTGTGATATAAACATTTGGGTCACATATCCAAAGAAAGAATTAAAAGATTGATAAAGAATTAAATTCTTCCAGAGTTGGATTTTAGTGACCTTGAAATTTGTGTGGATTGTATTTAAGGAAGAAAACAAAACACACTGTTAATAAAGAAGCCACAAGAAGCTCATAACTTCCTGAAATTAGACACACTAATATTTGTAGGCCTTTTGATGTTTCATCTTTTGGTGGAGAAAAGTATTTTATCATCCTTATTGATGATTTCTCACATCATGGATATATCTATTTGTTGCATGAAAAATCTCAAGCAATAGATGCCTTAAAGGTATTTATGAATGAAGTTGAAAGACAATTAGATAAAAATATGAAAAATCTTAAGATCTGATAGAGGTGGTGAGTATTATGGAAAATATGATGAAAATGGACAGTGCTCGGGTCTATTCACTAAATTCCTAGAAAATCATGGCATTTGTGCTCAATACACAATGCCAAGAACACCACAACAAAATGGTGTTGCAGAAAGGCGGAATCGTACATTAATGAATATGGTTAGAAGCATGTTAATTAATTCATCATTACTTGTATCCTTGTGGATATATGCATTAAGAACTGCTCAATATTTATTAAATAGAGTTCCTAGTAAGTCAATTCCAAAAAAACCTTTTGAATTGTGGACAGAAAGGAAACCTAGTTTAAGACCCCTACATGTTTGGGGTTGTCAAGCGGAAGTAAGAATTTATAATCCACATGAAAAAGAAACATGATTCAAGAACAACCAGTGGTTTCTTCATTGGTTATCCAGAAAAATTAAAAAGGTATAGATTTTATTGTCTTATCTATAGTACGAGAATAGTTAAAACTGGAAATGAAAGGTTCATTGAGAATGACATAATTAGTGGAAGTTTCGAACCACGTAAAGTGGAAATTCAAGAAGTTAGAGTGAAAATTCCTTCATCTATAACATCTTCTCAAGTTGTTGTTCTTGTAATTGTTGGCTTTGTTAACAATCCACAAGAAGAACAAATTAATGATCAAACACCATATAATGATGTTATAACAAATGAACCTGTAACTGAGAGCCCACAAGAAATAGAGTTAAGAAGATTTATAAGACCAAGAAGCTAGGTTAGCTATTTCTAATGACTAAGTGGTTTATTCAGATAAGTCAGAATTTGACTTAAATATTGATAATGATCTGATTTTGTTTTCACAAGCCATTAAAGAAGATAATTTTGCCAAATGGTTAGATGCCATGAAAGAAGAGTTAAAATCTATGAATGATAATGAAGTCTGTGATTTTGTAGGATTGTCTAAAGAAAGTAAAAGAGTTGGGTATAAATGGGTCTTTAAGACCAAATGTGACTCAAATGGCAATATCGAATGATACAAGGCTAGATTTGTTGCCAAAAGGTTATACTTAGAAAGATTACATAACTACAAAGAGACCTTTTCTACTGTCTCGAAAAAGGACTCATTAAGAATTATTATGACTTAAGTAGCTAATTATGATTTAGAGCCTCATCAAATGGATGTGAAAACTGACTTTCTAAATGGAAATTTAGATGAAGAAATGTTCCTGGATCAACCAGAAGATTTTATGGTTGAAGGAAAAGAATATATGGTGTGTAAATTAAAGAGGTCAATATATAGACTTAAACAAGCTTTCAAACAATGGTATCTTAAGTATAATGATACCATCAAATCTTTTGGTTTTAAAGAAAATATAGTTGATCGATGTATATACCTAAAGATCAATGGGAATAAGTGTATAATTCTTGTTCTATATATTGATGACATCTTGCTTGCTATGAGTGACTTTGGTTTGTTATCTCAAACCAAAGGATTTGATCTCTCTAAAAATTTTGAAATGAAAGATATGGGTGAGGCATCCTATATAACTAAAATTGAAATATTATGTGACTGAACACATGGATTGTTAGGATGTCTCAAAAACATATATTAATAAAGTTTTAGATAAATTTAAAATGGACAAATGCTCTTCAAGTGTAGTTTCAATTCATAAGGGAGATAAGTTTAGCCTCATGCAATGTCCAAAAAAAGAATTGAAACGAAATCATATGGAAATCATTCTTTATGCATCTATTGTTGGAAGCTTATTGTATGCACAGACTTGCACTAGACCAAACATCTGTTTTGTTGTAGGTATGCTAGGTTATATCAAAGTAATCCAAGAATGGATCATTGGAAAACTGCGAAGAAAGTTTTAAGGTATCCACACAGAACAAAGGATTATATGCTTACTTACAAGAGATATAATCATCTTGAGGTGATTAGATATTCAGATAATTCAGATTTTGCTGGATGTGTAGATACACGAAAATTCACTTTTGGCTATTTGTTCAAGGAGCAATTTCATGGAAAAGTGCAAAGCAATCTATTATCGCTACATCCACTATAGAGGCTGAATTTGTGGCATGCTTTGAGGCTACAATTCATGGTTTATGGCTGCAAAACTTTATCTCAGGACTTGGAATTGTCAACAGTATTGTCAAGCTGCTGAGAATTTATTGTGATAATTTTGCAGTAGTTTTCTTCTAAAAAAATACCAAGTATTCTAAAGGTGCTAAACACATGAAATTAAAATAATTTATCATTCAAGAAGAAGTTCAGAAATAAAGGAGTGTCAATCGAACACATTAGCACTAAACTTATGATTGCAGATCCACTGACTGAAGGATTGCCACCAAAGACGTTCAATGATCATGTTGAACATATGGGCATCAGTAGATATCATTATTGAAATAAAGATTATGTTATTTGACACTCTGAACTCATTTATTTATTGTTTCTGATTTTATCTCATGGTTCTGTTCTTAGGATTAGTATATACATAAATGAATTACGTTAAAAAGGACATCATCTTTGATAAAGACACTTATTGTTCGATCGTTATTAATTATCTTTATTATAGATCATGTTAATAGAATAACTATTTTAGTGATACATGGAAGGGAGTATGCATGTTAATGCAATGGTGTATGACCATCATGATTCTTTAGTAGTTTCTTTGACTTGACATAATGTGTTATGAAGTTCAATTTTAGGAATTGTGTCTATGAATGTATATGATAAATTATATCAAATGGGCCAAGCGGGAGAATGTTAGATTTCATTTTAAAATATAATATTATTAATGTGATCAATATGTATTATATCATATTTTATCTCTTTAGGACCTATTATTTTATTAGGCCCATTAGGTATAAAGATAATGTCTTAATTAAACACCATGATGGATGATGTCTTTAAATAGAACCTTAGGCATTGGTCCTCTCACTGCCTCATTAAGTAGTTTATTATTTCCATCAAGAAATCTAATTAAGATCTAAAGGAAGGCAAGTGAGAGACACAATTCCTCAAGAAGATTATTCATGGATCAAGGTATGTTATTCTTTATCCAAATCTAAGTTGTAAAATCATCTAGTTCAAAGATCTTGGAACTTATTATTATATACAATGTTAGGATTTTATTGTATAATCATGAAACTAAAGTTCACAATTACATCTTGTTCACACGAGAATTTCGAAGAAATTTGATTTGTAAAGTTGAACTTGAGTTGATGTTGATTTGTGTTGATTTGATGCGATGTGGTTCGATCTCTAAAATTTGATCCTCTGATTCTCTCTTGATTGAATGCTTATACTTGATTTGAAAAAGTGGAGCACGTAATGTTCTTGAAGTTGGAGTCTTGGAAAAAAGCTTGTATCTTTAAAAGAGCTTTAATCTTCGAGGACGGTCGACTTTAAGAGTTAGAGAGTCTTCTAGCTCTTTGGAGATATCTCTCTAGATCTTCTGGAGTAAAAAAAAAAATCCACCCTTACAAATGAGGAGAACTCCTCTATTTATCAAGTTCTTTGGTGGACTTTATGAGATTGAGCCTAGTTGATCCATGAACCATACCTATTGGTTCAACCACATGAATTTGGGTCATATTTAGCCTTTGGGCTAAATTAAGCTTATTTTTTTTGGTTCAATTGAACTTTAGCTCAAGTAAATAATATTTATTTCGACCAAAATAATTAACTTTTTCCAACTAATGGTCATAATGAAAACATGTGATATCATTAGAATTGGCTATTTTATGTTTTCAATTTTAATTTGAGACACATGTCAATTTTTATAATTAGTCCTAAATTAATTATTTGTATTTTTTTATCATTAATTTAGTAAATAACGTGGAAATTTGTGATTGATCTCAAAATTTCTTATTCAACACATCTTTTAAGTGCTTTTGGTCTTCCAATAGATGATTGGATTTTCAAGAATTGAGAGAGAAATCTGTTTTTTAAATCATCTCTAGAATTTTTGAGTTCAAGAGCAAATCATCAAATATCAGAAGAGAAAAAAAAGTTGATCATTTAGATTAAATACTTACTCCTACCTATAATTTCTTTCTTTTGTTACCTTTCTATTTTCTAGAAAAAAAATTTAATCAAGCAAAAAGAAGAAAATCATTCAATTATATGAGTGAAAAAATCCAATCAAAGACAAGGATTAGATTGATATCAATAGCTGTTAAAGTTGATGAAATAATCCATTAAAGTGAAATTAAAATAACAATAATAACAATAACAATAACAATAATTTTATAAAAACAAACAAACAATAAATAAAAGTTAAAGTGTTAAGAAACGTACTCCCGTGACAATGCATAAGGCTTTTTCTTTAGTAGAACACTAATCATTCATTATTGAGCTACACCAAGGCCTAGCAGTTGGTAGGGACTCAAAACATGTGAAGCTTACCTACAACTAAATGGGACCCTTTTTCTATTTCTTTCTTCATTTTTAAGCTTCTAAACCCTAATTTAAAGATTCTAATTGGAATCTTCTATCAAATGGGTATTCCCTTTTTTAAGAAAACTTAACTCAAGTATGGATCTTAGAAGTACTTCGAAAACCCTATTCATTAATAGATCGTCTCTAGTAACTTAATTATTTGATACATAAAATTGTAAACCAAAGGACTAGGGTTATTTGTTTTTTATTTCTAAAAAATATTTAATTAACAACAAAAGCAATGTACTTCATTAAATGATTGATTAGGGCATTTCTTATTACATATAGTTAGTTAGTTCCATGAAACGTTATACATAAGTCGTTTGGTAACTCATGACTTCTTGTTTGTTAAGTGCTTCTTGTTAGTTAAGTGATTTTTGAAGTGTTTAATTTAGGAGGTTTTTCTTGTGTTTAATTTATTTAGTAGTTTTACCAGCTTTATATTTTCAAATTTTAGAAACATAGAAGTCTAGATGGTATCGTTTTTTTTTCACATTGAGGTTTATACAATTTTATTTTTGTACTATTGTCCATTTTTTTAATTTAATTTTGATAAAATCTTATATTTAGTCTTTTAATTTTTAATGTTTACTTAAAATAAGTAAATGATAATAATTATAATTTTTAGGTATGTTTTCAAATATATAGGAAAATAAATCAAATTAATTATAAAATATAGTAAAAATTTAAATCGATCACTGATAAATACTAATAGATAGAAGTAATTCTATGAGTATCTATGAGCGTCACTACCATTGATAAAATTTAAAAAATTTTATATTTTTTAAAATTTATTTAAAATAATTTTCTTATTTTTTTCAAGAAGAAAATACTATATGAGTGTCTTCAAAATTTTGAGAGAAAATATTAATAAAAAATGCGCATTTAAAAAAACCAACAAAAATTAAAGCATTAAGACTCTAAATTTAAGGTTTTTTTTAAAGTAAAATAAATTGAATATTTAATTTGAAAGTGCAGACTAAAATATGAAAAAACAAATTTTATATATAGAGAGAGAGAGATAAAGAGTATTTTCAAAAATAGAACAAAACGGTAAAATATTTACACTGTATCAAACAATTTCAAAAATTGAAAAAGCTCACAGACCAACAATGGAAAATTCTAAAAATGTCTCAATTAATTGGCATCCAACACGCGTAATATATTTGGAAAACCATTGTTTAGTATTATTATTTTTTTAAAAAAAAAAGATACAGTTGGATCAGTAAGTGCACCAAGACATTTCCACTAGGTGGACACCTCCTTAGCACCGTCATAATTCCCGCTTCATTAATGAATAAGAGTTGAGTACAAAAAGCAGGAAAGTACAAAAAGGGCTAGAGAACAGCCCCAAATACCCAATCAATTAGAAAACATTTAGATTTAAAGCAATAGAACTGGCCGAGTAGTTTCTAAACAGTGGAGAGCGACTTGTCCAAAATCCAGTTGTAGCTTGTGTGTCCTCCCACACCGAACCAAGAGATTTTTCTTCCTCCCTAAAAATTCTCCTGTTTCTTTCATTCCATATATTCCATAAAGTGGCAGCCACAAAATGTAGGAGAATAGCTTGCTTCTTTGATTTGCCCTTTGATCTGTATATGTTTCTACAAAAAAACGATAGTATTGTTGGAGGAGAGAGGTCTATTTAACAGCTTTTTGCCATAACTTAGATGAGAAGGGACAAAGGGAGAACAAATGATTTCTATCTTCCTCCACCGCTTTACAGAGAATACACCAAGAAGGTTTTAGGTTCCAAGTAAGGAGTCTCCTTTGTAACATATCCATAGTGTTAATATACTCATGTAAAAGGGTCCATATGAAGAATTTGCACCTTTGGGGATGGTTGACTTCCATAAGTTTTGATAGATCTCCCCTTCAGCATAATTTACCTCTAGATGATTGTTGTTAAATAGCGCATGTTTAATAAGTCAACCGAGAAGCAGCTATTGATATTCAAATTCCATAGAGGTAGGTCATTCCCTCAGGGGGTGGAGAGAAGATTTCAAATCATCCCAAATAGTTTCTTCCACAATTCTCAACGGTCTTCTAGGATAAACATCTCATTCCGACTTTTCAACATTCTACATATCTGTTATAAAGTTTCCTTTTCTGGAAGTGAGAGCATACAATTTTTGGTTGTGTTGAGAGAGAGGACTGTGTTCATGCCAGCAATTGTGCCAAAAGGAATGGAAGTGCTCCCTTTTTATATTCCATTTGATTTGTGGAAGGATCCATTTGGTCCCATTAATGATAGATGTCCAAGGAGCTTTAAAGCTGCCGAATTTACCCTTAGTAGAAAGTTCTCCCAAATATGATTGTTCATACTTAGCAATGATAATACGTTTTCATAGAGGATTTTTTCCTCGTAAAATCTCCAGAGCCATTTACACAA
Source organism: Cucumis variabilis (assembly GCA_037974545.1). NCBI lineage: Eukaryota > Viridiplantae > Streptophyta > Magnoliopsida > Cucurbitales > Cucurbitaceae > Cucumis > Cucumis variabilis. The sequence continues at coordinate 13,919,276 of JBBPDI010000003.1, forward strand.
GAGAGCAAAGTTTGTACTAGCTATACTGTTGATACCAAGGCCGTCTTTAGTGACTGGAGACGAAACAATCGACCAATTGATGAGGTTTATATTTTTCTTTTCATAGGTATTTCTCTAAAAGAAGTTTCTCCATATTTTTTCAACATCATTGTAAACCGATATGGGGGCTTTGAATACAGAAAGATGATAATTTGGTATACTGGATAGCGTGGCATTTATGAGATTTATTTTGTCGCCTCTTGAGAGACTGGCATATTTCCAGCTGTTGATTTTCTTCTGTATTTTTTCTGTAGTCTCAGACCAGAAATTTCTAGAGGTAGGTTTACCCCCAGAGGCACTCCCAAATATTGAATTGGAAGGAATTTTGTGGATATACCCCATTTTGCCTCAAATCAGTTTGTTCTTTGGGCAACAGAGTTGATGGGAGATATGGTGGATTTGTTGAGGTTGACATTGAGTCCAGAGGCCAATTTGAAGAGAGGGATAGCATTTCTCATGTTATCAATTGTATCATCATCATGTTCCAGAAATAATAAAATGTCATCAGTGAAAGGAGGTGTGTGAGATTTTGATCCCCATTAAATCTCACTCCTTTGATCTTATTTTGTTTCTCCAGATGGTTGAGAAGGGTACTCAGATAATCCATGGGAAGAATAAAGATGAAGGGAGAAATGGGATCCCCTTGTCGAATACCTCTGTTAGGTTTAATTTTTCCTCTAGGTCTGCTGTTTATAAGAATGTAGTACTGGACGTTTGAGATACATGCTTCAATCCATCTATGCCATTTTGGGGGAAACCTTTCTTCAGTAGCATAAAGTCAATGAAATTCCAGTTAATTTTATCAAAAGCCTTCTCAATGTCTAGCTTAATCACAAATCCTTTGACTTTTTTCTGTTTCCAGTAGTCCACTACTTCATTTGCAATCAAAATAGCATCGGTTATTTGCCTCCCTCGAACGAAAGCATTTCTCCTTTTTTGCAATGAGAGCAATATGAGTGGAATTCACGATTCTGTTGATGATGCCATTTGTGTGGAAATCCCTGAAGATTTCCAGAATACTTCATTTGGTATATTTCCAAGTAGCTTTGAGAAATTCCATAGTAAAGTCATCTGGACAAGGAGATTTATTACTTGAGAAGGAATTAAGTGCATTATATATCTCCTCCTCCAAAAACATAGTACAGAGGTCCTCTTGTGCATTCATTTTGATAGGGATGCAAGGAAGATTGTCAATCAACCAGAGTTCTCTTTTCTTATCAATATAGATGTCTCTTAAATGATTAATGAGAGTTTTTTCTATTTCTTCATCAGTAGTACAGAGGATCCCTTGTGTAGTGGAAACATTTGTGATAAAGCTTCTTCGTTGCCTTGCTGAGCAAATTTTATGAAAGAACGTAGTGTTTTCATCCCCTTCCAAATTCCATAACCTTTTACATTTTTGGGCCCATGTTTGAGCCTCTTTTACATTGTTTAGTATTTGGGACACGATCGTTTAGAATTTGATCATTTGGATTTGGAAAATGATCAAATGTAAATCTAAACGATTTTTTAATATTTTTTATATCGTTTAGATCGATCGTTTGAGTTTAACATTTTTTTTCAAGATTTTTTATATTTGGTATCCAATTGTTTAGATTTGATCGTTTAAATTTGGACAGCCAAATGTAAATGATTTTTTTTAAGATTCTTTGAAACACGATTGTTTAAAGTTGGCTTCTTTTTTTTTTTTACACAATCGTTTAGATTTGGTACATGATCATTTAAATTTAAGCACCCAAATCTAAAAGATTTTTTTTTAAGATTCTTTGGTACACGATTGTTTAAATTTGGCTATTTTTGTACACGATCGTTTAGATTTGATCATTTAAATTTGGGAGGCCAAATCTAAAAGATTTGTTTAAAGATTCTTTGGGATTTAAATTTGGCTATGATCGTTTAGATTTGGCTATCCAATATCCCAACAATTTTTTTTATGATCTTTTATGTTTGTCACACGATCTAAATAACCAAATAACAGTTTAAAAAAAGATTTTTAAAAATATTTTATATTTGGTACACGATCTTGAACCAAATAACGGTTTGAAAAAAAATAAAAGAAAAATTGCAGAAGAAGAGAACAAGATGATGGAAAGAAGAAAAAATTGCAATAGAGGAGAAGAAAGACATAATCGGAATTGAAAAATCGTTATTAACCAGTAAGGACATATATGAAATTCTGAAAAAATAATCAACTTTAATGGGTTTTTCTTCCATTGTTCTATGCAGTGACTGATCTAGAAAATTTATTGACAGAGGGTTTTATAGTTTAGTAAAAATATATATATATATATACAATACCTCTCATAACTATTATTACTTTTCTTCAAAGGAGATGATGACCCTCGTCAATTTTCTTTACAAAATATCTCTCAATTTAGATTTCAAATTAAATCTACAATAACATAATATTGTAACGAGAATAAATCAAGAAGTTATTGGCATATAACAAAAATATAACTTAGACAATCCAACATGAATTAATAAAATAGGTATAAAACAAATGAACTAATACAAAAAAAAAAGTAAGAATGATTTGAAATATAAAAACCAAATGCATAAAAATAAAATAACAAACTTGATAAGAGAAGAAAATAAATTATAAAACTTACCTCATAAATTAGGAGATAAATTGGAGAAGAAGCGAGTAAGAAGTTGAAGAAGAAATTTTAAAAATTAAAATAAAAAAATATGAATAATTTTAAATATTAAAACGAATGCATATAAATAAAATAACAAACTTACAAAGAAAAAGAGAAGAGGCAAAAAATGTTTTTAAAAAATGTTAAATTTATGTGGGGAAGAGTGTATAATTATTATTTTTTAGTAGAAATCGAGGAAGTCGAAGAGTTATAATTTGGAGAAAAAGAAAAAATAAATTACATTAGTGTAATCTAAACTTGGGTTGAAAGGAGAAGCAAAATAACTACTAAGCTAACTACAAATATTAAAAAATAAATAGTTTCTTTTATATATATTAAGAATTGATTAATTTTTTATATATATTATATAAAGATGATAAAGTTGGCGGCTCGAGCCCCTTGGATCTATACTAAATCCACTAATGGTTCTATGAACTGTAAATATTTTGTCGCTTTATTCTATTTATGAAAATGAATCTATATATAATTGAAATATTTTATAAAAAAATCGACTTAGATTCTCCCATTAAAAATGTGAGGTATAATAAGAAATTAAATAAAAAAAAATACTCACGAAAAGTCAAACAAAGTAGTACTCAAGAAAAAGTCAAACAAGAAACAATGACTAAACAAACTTTTCTTTCCTAAGTTTTTTAGGGAAGAGGAAAAAATAAAGTAGAATATTACAAAATAATGTTACT
>JBBPDI010000003.1:13937948-13953414 GCA_037974545.1 Cucumis variabilis
AACACCATTACTTGAATAACCCAATGTATTCACTAGGATGACCATAGATGACTTGATCTTAATCTTGAGTGAGTTGTGAACTCTAGTGTTTATGAGGGAAATATTTCAATTCGTATGGGTGATAGTGACCATGTTACTATATTAGCCAACTCAACAAGCTAACCGTTTTGCAGATTTGTACGAGTAAGGAGGCACAAGAAGAAATTCACTCATTCTACACCTTCGGAAAAGTAAATGAGTTGTTCTCTTAACAGTGGAATCTTGGTTTTGAACATTAAGACTTCAATTTCTTATTAGCCCAAGAGGTGCTTGTTTATAGTTAGATTATAAATTATTTGTTCATTAGAGAAATTGATGGTACTTAAGGAGTTAGCACTACTATAAATTTGATCTTTCTTGATGAATACAAATTTTGATTTCTTGATGGTCATGGAAGAAGACCATCAAGAAAAATATTTTTTAAGCTACATATTTTTCTTAATACAATAACTATCTTGACATTCATATACATTAAGAAAAGTTCTCTTACATTGTTGAACAAATACAAAAAAACGTCAAAAAGTATGGATTTTTATATTGTGCTTTTGTTGATAGTCCAAAAACGTCAATAAAAATACTTCTCAATGTGCCAAGGACATCAAGGATACGTTTTTTTCTTAAGGGTAAAAAAATATTAAGAAAAATATTTCTTCAACTACAAATCAACTTCAAACAATTCCTACAAAATACCAACAATTACATAATTTGCATGTCACACGCCGCACAACAGACCTGTTTTCTTGTCTCACGAGACGTGGTGCGACTTAGGCATCCTTAATGCAGTCAAACACCAAAGACACTCATCTTAACTTCCTTAACTTAGCTTAATCGCCAAAACACTTAACTTTACGAATATCCTTTAAGTGATAAAGAACTTAATGCGGAAAGGTAAAACAAACTTTAAACTTTTATTCCTTAAAAAGGCGTTTAGTACATGAACATAATGATACAACACTTAACCAAAAGATAAAAATCCAACACTTAAACTTACATGCCTAGTGTCACGGTTATACTTGTCCAGGGCGTTGTTTGCCTATGGTCATATGTCCAAATACGCCTGATTTATCTTATCTTTATGTCTTATGTTTAGTTTAGCTAGTTGCTTTTCTTTTCATGTAATAAATATATAGTGTGACATTTTGACTTTTCAATATGCAAGCCTACCAGAGCTGAAAAAGCCCAAAATGTACTGTAGGGGAGGCATAGTAGTCGAATCCCCGTCCAAGCATTGTTGCACAATTTGTAAGCAAACATTTTCTCTTGCAACTGATAGTCTTCAATGTATATTGTATCGCGATTTCAACGAATTTCTTTCTCTCTCACATTTTCTAAAGCATTTTCTCAAGAACGTGACAAGAGGTTTATTCATACCACGAGTTTGTATACGGTTTTCAGATTTCGATCGGCTGACTTGCTCATCAAGTTTGAACAAGTGCCTCACAATTGTCCATCTCGTGTTTGAAAGACTACAATTGTGACAAGTGGTATTAGAGCCAAATTGGCTACTTGATAGTTGAGACAGAAAGATGTAGACTACGAAATAGACGGGTAAGACCCATAATGAACAATTGGTAGAAATCGAAGAGCAGATGCTCTACCTAGTGGAAGTTCCTGATTCCATTCGTTCCTTAGAAACCTGGGTTAATGAAATTTCTAAGAAAGCTGATGCTATTGATACGATGTCTGGTTGTCTGGACAGATTACCTATATAAGATTTATTGACTAGAGTTGACACTCAAGAGTCACGAATTGTAAGAACTGGAAACGTCACCCACGAGCGTGAGGACAGTTTATCGAGCTCTTTCGCCCAAATGGAAGAAAGAGTTATTGAGCTAGATAACTTCCAAAAGATGATGTTGGCAATGATAAACGACATGACAGAGGACTTTCGAGTTATCCTCGATATCGTTAGGAATGAAATTACAGAGGTGAACACGAAGGTGAACCTTACAATGCGAGAAATAGCAAACCAAGCTCCAACTAAAGGAGCAATTTCAGTTGACAAAATAAAAATCCTTGAACCCAAGCTCTTCTTTAGCGCAAGAGATGTGAAGGTGTTAGAAAGCTTCATCTTTGATATCAAGCAATACTTTAAGGCCACGAATACAGTTTCAAAAGAAGCCAAAATGACATTAGTGACCATGCATTTGTCTGAAGATGCAAAGTTATGGTGGAGGTCTCGGCATGTTGATATTCAAGAAGGACGTTGCATGATAGACACCTGGGACAGTGTAAAGAAATAACTTTGCTCGCAAATTTTCCTCGAGAATGTCTAAATTCTGGCTCAACAAAAACTGCTTGAATTAAAACACACTTGAACCATTCGAGAGTATGTGAAAAAATTCACGAGGCTAATGTTAGACATATGCGATATGGCTGAAAAGGACAAAATCTTCTGTTTTATCGAAGGGCTGAAGCTGTGGACAAGGACTAAGTTATATGAGGAGAGGATTCAAGACCCCATGTCAGCCTATGCAGTGGCGAATACTTGTTCGATATGTCTAATGGTTGTTAAGATACTAGACGTCACCAAAGTTCTTCACCCAATAGAAATATAAATAGCCGACCAAATTCTCTCCTAACCCTACCGGTGGAGACAGACATCCTGGTGGAGATCGCAAGCCTTTCCAACTCAACACGAGGAACATCTGGCAAGGACACAATAATCCAAACACACTAAATCATCCTTTCAGTTGCTATATATGTAACAAAGCACATCAAGCTAAGGAATGTCCAAATAAATCGATCTTCTATGTCTTTCAAGCCTCTTTAGCCTTCGACTCAGATGACAAGTGGAGTCAATCAGAAAAGAAAGTTGTTCAAGTGGAGGAAATTGAGAATTCTAAAGTAGGGGCCATTAGATTCTTGTCGTCTCTTCAAAAGAAAGTGGGGGAGACAAATAGACGTGCAAAAGAGGGTCTTATGTATGTTGACACCTAGATTAATCGTAAGCAAGCAAAGAGCACTATAGTTGACTTTGGTGCAACTCACAATTTCATAACGGTGGCAGAAGTTAGACGATTGAACCTTCATTGGAAGAAGAATACAAAAAAAATGAAGACTTTGAATTCTACAGCTTTACCCATCGTCGGACTAGTGAAACGAACGGTAATACAGTTGAGAGGATGGAGCCATTCTATAAACTTTGTGGTTGTAGGTATGGACGACTTTGATGTCGTACTCGGAATGGAATTCCTCCTTAAACATCAGGTGATCCTAATGCTTTGAGTCAATTGTTTAGTGATCACTGGGTCTGCCCCCACCATTGTTCAGATAGACCTTCACCAACCCAAGAGAGTGAGAATGATCTCGGCCATGCCAACTGAAAGAGGGCCTCACTCGAGATGAAACAACTTAAGGTCCATCCCACCTAATCTTTCAGATAGACTGAGAGAGACAATTCGCAAGGACACAAGGTGTATCGTAAAGAAGTATTATGATGGGATGCTTGATAGTTTGTCCGAGTCAAAATTGCCTACGATGAATGCTTGTCATATGACACCACTGGAGTTAACTAAACGTCAGAGACAATCGAAGGAATTGTTGAGTGTAGGATTCATTAGACCTGTAAAAGCTCTGTACGAAGTCCAAGTCTTTTTACGAGAAGAAGAGAATGGAAATTTACAGTTGTGTATCAACCACAGTGTTTTGAAACAAGTCCTGAGAGAAGGGCCAACTCTTGGATTCGTGGATATGACCCAGCCTGTTGAAATTCACACTGATGCATTTGATTATGTGTTGAATGGTGTTCTCGTATAAAATAGACACCCTATCGCATCTGTGAGTCAGAAGTCGAGTACCACAAAAAAGAGTTATACGGTGTTTGAAGAAGAAACGCTTGCCATGATACACTATATGAGGGATTGGAGACAGTATTCACGGGAATCTGCTTATGTTAGAGAGACAAACAACATTGTTACCAACCACTTCAGTACCTGGCCAAAACTAACTTTGAGTCAAGCAAGGTGGCAGAAAGACGTGTCCAAACTTGATTTGGGTCAGAACATAGGAAAGGAGCGAGTAACCGAGCAGCTGATGCCTTAGTAAGAGAAATAATCATGCAATTATGTGCATGTTGACTCGTATGGAGGCATGTTAAATGGATGGCTCAATGCAGGACGCGTCGAAGGAATCCTTACAGAAAAACTCTGTCGCTTAGGATGGTGTGAGTTTGGCTCAGTCTGGTAAGACAAAATAAAAGAATAGGATTCAGTTGTTGAAGGTAACCTAATCTTGTATTAGCGCTATGATGAGTTCGTCAACTGGTAGAAGTCTGTTCGAGATTTTTTATGGCTGACAACCTGTACTGTCGCCCTTTGTTTATCCTTTCAATGTTGAGAAGAGTCCTCAGGCTCACAATATTACAAAGTAGTAGAAGTGAAAATCAGACATCGCTCCAGTCGATCTAGGGGAAGCCTCAAAGTGATCGAAAAAGTGGGCAGATAAGAAGCATCGCCCCCTAGACTTTCGTATGAAAGATCAGGTCCTTGTTAAACTGCAACTTAAACAGACTCGGTTCCAAAGATACAAAGATCACCACCACGTGAGAAGATACTAGAGACTAGCAGAAGTGGAAGAAGTCCTTGCTAAGAGAGTGAGAAACGATAGAAGACCCACGAGGAGGATACACGAATTTATAACGAAGTAGAAGAACCTCCATGTGGAACAAACAAGTTGAAGACATATCCAAGACCTTGAAGCGTGGAAGCAGAAGATCGAGGAATTCCAGCTTTGCCAGTCGATAGGGACGTCAACTGTTTAAGTGGAGGAGAATGTCATGATCATACTTGTCCAGGGCGTTGCTTGCCTATGGTTGTATGCCCAAATACCCCCGATTTATCTTATCTTTGTGTCTTATGTTTAATTTAGCTAGTTGCTTTCCTTTTCATGTAATAAATCTATAGTTTGACATTTCAGCTTTTTCATATGCAAGCTTACCAAAGCTGAAAAGGTCCAAAATGTACTATAGGGAAAGCATAGTAGTTGAATCCCCGCCCAAGCATTGTCGCACTCTTTGCAAGCAAACCTTTTTCCTTGCAACTGATAGTCTTCAATGTATATTGCAACGTCGATTTCAATGAATTTCTTTCTCTCACACATTTTCTAAAACATTTTCTCAAGAACGTGATGGGAGGTTGATTCATATCGCGAGTTTACCTGTGGTTTTTGGATTTCGATCAGCTGATTTGTTCATCGAGTTCGAACAAGTGCCACACAATCGTCCATCCCGAGTTTGAAAGGCTACGATTGTGACACCTGGTAACTTCTCGCCTAGTAAGCCCAAACTTCCTATCCTCTTAACCTCAATGCCTAAGTCCTGAAAGATAAATTTTTAAAACGTAAGTCGAAAAGACTTATTGAGGTTTTATGAAATTCTTTTCGCAATAACTTTTCACAAACATTATTTCGCATAAACCTTTCTTTATGCTTAACAAACACATTTATAACATAACAATTTCACATAAACACATTAGTTAACAGTCAATCCTTTCACCAGGGATCCCTAATTGTTCTCTACGCTTGGTCTCATTACCTTGCATTTGACTACTGTATTAACAACATTTGAGAGCATATCAATTCATCTTGTTGCTCAAACAGCTAAGCTTTATACGCTCATTTCAATGCATAAGTCAACTTCTTATCACCATGTAGTCCGTACACCACATGGTGGCATTGACTCTTTATGTGCACATAAAAGTTAGCATCATTTCAAGGAATCAACTAATGGTTTGAAAACCATTTCATAGTATTGAAATCGTAATCACAATCAAGCTTTAACATTATAAATCATGCTTGAACACATAAACTTTTCATAGAAATCTCTTTTTGAAACAATTTCTCATTTGAAATCATCATTCAAAATAGTAAATGGAATCACAAGAAAGTTTTAACATAAAAACATTTAAGAAAGTCACCCATAGATCGTAGATCAAACTCTTGGTTGATATGCTTGTCCAATTTCTTCTTGTCCAAAACCTCTTTGATCCAACACGCCACGCCCAACAACCTCCATTGTCCAGAAACTCATTTTCAACTAGAACCTTTCGTCCACTTTAGAACTTAATAAATTAAAATTCAGAACTCATATGAGAATGGTTTCTTCTACAAATTTTTTGAAAAATGCCTTAATATTATTACCTCCAAATTTCAGCAAAAGACTTCACTAATTGCGTCCTGCAACCTCCTTAGAGTAAAGACTGTCTAGTTTTTATCCAAGAATGACATTCCTCTCTTCTTTTTGCTCAAACTTAACCTTCCCTCTCTCAAATTAAACCTGCAGTCCTAATATAGAAAATATACTCAAAATGGAAAATTTTAAGAGTAATTTCACTCAAAACGCACAAGTGGATTATGAGAAAATCGATACTGAAGCTGTCCTCCTTGCATGAGTACAAGTTAACACCTCATCGTTGCTTAAATCCACCTTAAACCTTATTAGGACACCTCATTCTTACTTTACACCTTAAAATGCATTTTAAAAAGACTTTCAAATTTCACTAAATCCTTAAACCATTTTTCTTAATCCTGGTACATAGTTTCCTAAAACGCATAGCTATCCTCCACGACCATCTCACCTAATTTCTCGCCTAGACTACATGACCCAACTTAGAAAAGTTATAAATTAAAATTCATAACACTTTTGATAAAACTTCCTACCACATAGTAGCTATAAAATGAGTTACATTTCTTACCTCAAAATTTTAGAGCAATACGCCAAACGATGCGTTTTATAGCCTTTTGGGAGTGCACTTTACTTAGATTGAATCGTGAACTAACATTCTCGCCTTCTCTTATACAAAACTCCAACCTTCGTATATCCAAAATGCCCATAACCTCTCTCAATAAACTAGATGCAATTTTTGAACTTTCAAAACCAATTTGAGTTAAAATTCCCAAGTGAGTTGTGAGAAACTCCTTTCTGAAATTAGCTAAAATGGCCAACCTCTATTATCCTTCTTTCTTGCCAACCTTGAACACTAAAAAACTCTTTCTAACCTCTATAACTATTTCACCAAACCAATCCAAAACGCCTAAAGTGCTATTCTTTGATACTTAACCAAATTTTTTCCTTCTTTATAACCTTTTAAATTCTTAAACTTCAACAACATGACCTTCCTTCTTCTCACCCACCACAACATGCTTACTAAAATACTTCTCAAGCCTACTTCCTTGTCTTAAATTTGCTCAAAACCAATCATTTCAAGATCTTTGAAAAATCCAAAATACCTAAAGTTCGAGTCCTACACTGCACAACTCCGCCACAACTCACAAACTACAAAATTCATAGAACTTCACAACTCCAACTCCAACTCCATAACTCGTAGCTTCTAACTACACAAGTTCAAACAACTCATGCAAAATATTTGATATCACAAGACCATATAATTGATTCAAAGTAACATATATTCTATTATATATATATATATATATCCATTGAATAAACTGAGTAATTTCCATTAATCAATTTTAAACCAATGTTTCTACAAAGAAATAGTATCTAACAATACAATCATATAAGACATAATCCTTCCAAAATTGACATCGTATCATATTATACCAAACCTATAAATATATAAAAACTATTAGTTCATCACAATAAAAACCATGCATCATATGTAGCGTCCTAAAAACACCTCAACTCCAACTAAGTAAAATGGTATCAATGGAATTGTTATAAAAGATCTTCAAAATTGAAATCCAAAGACACGTGATTCAATCACCATGCATCATCTAGAAAATATCTACTCTCTAACATCACAAGCAGACATGCGCATTAAGTTTTTCATGTCTATTTCTTAGCAAGAGATTTTACCACAATAAGTAATAAAGGTGGGCAATAAATTCCAAGAAGTCCTGACATAGAAAATTTGTGTAAGAGAGAGTTATAAAAAGTAATTGTGTTTTAATATGATACAATGAAATTTATGTCTTAATATGATAGAAAGTTTTCGATAGGTTGACAGTCAGTGGAATTATTACTTGTATTATTTAACATTAGTTGCAATCGACAATGTTGACTTGAAGCCTATGTTCCTTAGAACGCAAAAACTAAGTTAATACACTATAAGAGATGGTGCAAGAAAATGCCTACTACATCTATAATGCGTTACTATAGCTTATCCACAACAAGGGAGCACGATTTGACAACAAATTTTGTCCATAGTAGTGAGAATCAAAGCTTTGACTGGGTTTTCTTATTCACGACAATAAAACCTTACACAGTCACAGTCGGCTGGGTTTGCTTGTCCACGACGGTGAGAATAAAAGTTTGATGGCAAGGTTGGACAACAAGGGACCAAGAGGTTAGGGTTTCACGATTTTATTGATTTTGAAGAAGACGCACATGTTAGATTTCTTTGGATGGATAAAAGGGAAATACGTAAAAAATCTTTTTTTGATGGGCGTTACCCAACAACAAAAACTTTAGAAAATAACACGCGTTATAACAATATACCATAAGTTAATGTGCGACACACAAGAACCATACAATAGAGAAGATATGGCCAAACATAAATCAACTTTATTAAGAGAACATAGATACAATGCATACAAGCTTAATCAAGTGAGCACATTTACAAACTTAAAAAACACTATTGCAACACAAAGACTTAAAACACTAGGCACGACCAGTACAAAGACTTGAGAATGCTATTCGACAGGGAAACATTATCTTCTTGGAACGCGTGGCAAACTCCTTAGTACCTGAGGGAGAGTGTCACACCCTCTCCTAGACCACCTACTCTCAACCCGAGAGACGACGTGAAGTTAACGGATACCGTCTTTTGTCTCTACGATGTATGCTGACCAGAACTCTTTAACCCTTATTACTTAAAACTAAGCAAAATCATATAACTCAATTTTTAGAGAAATAAAGTTCAAGTGCAATCCATCTCATTTACAAACTTTTATAAAATAAGGTACTTACAAAGGTTCTGACAAAACTAGACTTCTAATACAATTAGTTTTCACTACCTACAACACCATTACTTTAAACATAATAACTTCACGAATTCTTCTAACAGACTAGTCGGCATGGCAACAATGAGTTCAACTTAGAAAAACATGATCAACACGTGGAAAGTGAGAAAACATTTGAAAGAATGAGCTAAAAATGCCTAGTGAGTGATGTTTTTCTAAGACATGCTTTTCAAATAGTTATGTTCACTACTCAGATATAAATTAATCATTGTAAACTTGAAATGGTAAAGTTTTAGAAATTCTTCCTAAGTTCCTCAATCATTCAGAAATATTTTAAGCTATTGCATACTAGTTTCTACTACACATTCATAATTTAACATAGGTCAGGTTGAACTGAATCTTCCATACAGAGGCACTAGGGCCTTGACTGATGTAATCATCCTGAGCCCCTCTATAAAGCCTTCACATCAATAATTGAGAATCACATGTGCACATCCAGAGGTAATTCGTATAGTACTAGCATAGCTTAATGAAAAACATTTAAATGCAAGTTTCTTGGAAAGCTAATTGAAATTCAACTTAGAAATCATAAGCATTCAATTAAATCATTCACAACTTATGGCTTGTGTACCTTGAAATCATACATAATTAACCAATGTTATGAATAACACATCCAAGTTCTATTACCACTTTATGACTATATCAAACTCCCAACTACTTGATATAGTTTTATGCACTAACCAGAGAACATAATCTAAACAATCAGAACGCAGCAACCAAATAATCACAAAGAAAACGATAATAAGTGACACAACGATATATAGTGGTTCGACCAATTTGATCTACATCCACTTTGAGAACCAGTTTGGAGGGATTTTATTAAGAGCAAAATTTGGATACAATTACAGAATTCAACACAATAAGCAATCTGTAATCAACCAAGACAAACTCGACTATACCGTCAACTAAAACACCAAGAGAGACTAAGAGACCCACGTTGAACTGATACTGAAACCCAAAGTCAACAATGAAACCAGCCACAAATCCAACGTTTCAACAAACCCGTCGAAATCCAACACTGAAGCGAACCTATCGTAACCCAACGCTTAAGACCCGACGGAATGCAGCTTCGAAGCAAGAAATCTACTTCTGCCCGACACTGATCACCAATGGAATATGCTGCAAAGAACCTCACCGACGGATGTGCTCCGTCAACTCACCGTCGAACATCGTTCACCATCGTGCAGGAACTCCGACGTCAATGCTCCGTAGGAACGCCTCTGTCTCTCTTTTACTCTCTCTTCTCTTTTTTGTTGACTGTCGACAGCACCTCTATTTTTCCCTCCTTTCTTTTGTCTTATTAAAAAAGACCTAAGGTAGAAGATGAAAATAATTACAAATTTGCATAAAGACAAATTACCACTTTACCCTTAACTTAAAACCCATTTTACTAACTCTTAAATACTTGTCATTTTTCTACAACCAAGCTTGAAAATATTCTTTAGAAATTATTTTAATGCAAGTCATTCACAAGTTATTGCTTATGCAACTTGAAACCATGTTTGATAAATAACTTTGAAAACAAGTTTCACTCGCAAGTTATTGCTTGTGCAACTTGAAATTCAATTTGGAAATCTCAAACATTTAAATAAAACATTTTAATGCAAGTCACTCACAAGTTATTGCTTGTGCAATGATAACTTGTAAAAATACAAGTTATTATGGCCTTTTAGGTAGAACAATTGAGCCAAAATGTAGATGATGTGTCAAAACACGTGGTTGTCACACTCCATCCGAGCACCTGCTTGCTTGGCCCAAGACGTGGCATGAAGTCAACCGATATCGCCCTTCAAGAACAATACCAGCTGGCCCAAACTTAACCCTCAAACAAAGAACAACGACAGAAGCTAAAATACCAAAACTTTAAATAAGTTTAAGTACATACAGAACATGACTTTTTAAAACAAACCCACAACTAAACTTTCTAAAACCTAAATTTGAAACCTCATGAACCACTAAACAAGGTTACTAGATAATAAGAGATCTTATTTACAAACCAAAAAACACAACACCAAATTCCCAAACCTAAGTCTATATTACAAAGACTAACAAAAGCATTTAAACAAAACACGTACAATGACATATATCAGAGAATGGTCTCTACCTAAAAAGTGAAAAACATTTCGGAAAGAATGAGCTAAACGAGCCTAGTGAGTGGTAACTTTTCTAAAAACATTTCGAAAACTTAAATCATAAGCCTTAAAAATAATGCTTTAGAAATCTTTGAACAGTAAATCACAAATTATAATTATAACAAGAGAGTTTAACTTTTAAAGCATTTAAAAGAAAACATTAACACAAAACTTTGCTTTTCTTGCTTGAAAGCCAAGTATCTACTCCTACGAAATAGTAGAGATTACTCGATACCAACTCGTCCATAAATATCAGAGATGGGGATCTCCAATCCTTGTTCCTACAAGGTAGGCGTCCCTAACTCATTCCTACAGATAAGTGTCCTTACCTGTCTTTGGCACCCTTTAATTTTGCCCCGTTAAGGGTAAATTTTGAGACATCTTGGTTCTGATTAAACATTATAAAATTATAAACCTTAAACATCATTGAATAAACTTTAAACAATCTTCCTTTGATAAACTTTATTTTCCAATAAGCTTAAACATTTAGCATGTAAATAGTATGCTTAAAAAAACATCCATGAACAATAACATTGTTCGGGAAAATTGTTCATAATATGCTTAAAAATTATTCATGACATAGCTTAAACATTTTAGATAAATCATTCATATGTCATGACTTAAGAACATTCTTTAAATCACTTTAATAAAATATTTTCCACTCACAAATACAAGCTTAAATCTTCGACTTATAAATATGTCTGATCTCTTCTTGACCTGAAAATATGGTAAAATAATCCAATTAATTCTCTTTTGACAAAACTTCATTTTACAAAGTTGCTCTTAAATGATTTAACTCTCTTATCTTAAAATTTTAGCTTCAGATTCCAAAGGATGAACTTTATAGCCATCTAGAAAACCACCTTGAACAAATTCACCCGAAAATTGATCTTTCTCACTTTCTTCAATTCAAACTCATTTCTCCCTTACTCAAAAATGTTTAACAGCCCTAATATGGAAACTAGACTTAAAATGTATCTTTTGAAAGTAATTTCAACCAAAACGCACGAGTAAAATGGAAACAATGCTCAACTGAAGTGACCTATTTATAGTGAACCCTGCATGAATCTTTATTGACACCTCAACCAGCCGAAATCGAAGTTAAGCATGCAAGGACACTTGTAAAGCACTTTACCGACTCCACCTCTTCATTAATTCACCAAACCAAAACACCAAATGTTCTTTGACAAGTCCTAAATGCCTAGTGACATTGTCTTGCTAACCTCTAAATGATATCCCTTCTCGTCCAAGACACTCCTTTGGAGGTTCTTCACACCTAAACACAAACAAAATATCCACCAAACGTCTAATGCTCTAGCCTTGGTTGCCCACTCTTAAACGTCTACTAACCTCTTTAGAGGTTATTTTCCTTCTTTTGGCTACCAAAACAACCGCAATTTTGATGTAGGTGGCCAAAGAAATGGAAATAACCTCTTCCTTTGATACTTAACCAAAATTTTCTCATTTTTCTACCAACCAAGACATGTTTTTCATGAAACTTTTATCCTCAATTCCCTTAAATTCTTAATCTTCCAACTACTTCAAAAGACCTATGTTTTCTTCCAAGGTTTGGGGTTTACAACTTCTATCGCAAATTCATAAATATAAGAGAATATAACTTGCATACGTTTTCATGCCTATTTTACCCTATTTTTCAATGTTTTTTATCGCAAGCTTATAAAGAGAAGAAGATAGTTGCTAATAGATCGCAAGCTTATTGCATCATCTTAATCTAGTTGCCTAATAGGTTGCTCAATTAAAGCCTCAACATGACATATCCACAAATAAATGTATGTACATAAAGACAAGCAAGCAAGTTTTTGGCGTCGTTGCTGGAGAATTTCTTTTCCAAACTTAGAGAAAAGGTTTTACTATGATTTTAGGCAAAAATTCAATTCTGTTGAATCACGTGAATTTCTTTTCCAAACTTAGAGATAAGGTTTTACTATGATTTTAGGCAAAAATTCAATTCTGTTGAATCACGCGTTTAATCGAAGAACGTGTGAACAAGTCTACGATACTAAAGTAATCTATGATGCATGTATTTAAGCCAGAGATTGAATGAATCTTTCAGCGGTGACAAGAGAAACCGAGGTTGATACAATTAAAAGGAAAAAGATGCAAGGTACCTCAAACGTTCTAAGCCATAAACTTTCGAACTTCTTCTGTGAAGAATTTTTGTTGAAGTGCCATAGAAAGTGTCTGCAAGATAAACTCAGTTAGGCATATGGTCATCACTAGCTATGCGAGAAACAGACGCGATCACTTGCAGCATTTCGATGAACCAATATATTATTCTTTTAATCCACATCAAATTTTGACATTTAATTCATTTTAAATTCTAAATATTTAATTCTCTTCAATTCATTAGGTTAAACTTGTCAATACATCTTTTAACATGTTCAAAATTTTTAAAAATTATTTATATCGAGTAGGTACAAATATTTTTTTTTTGAGTTTTTCAAAAAATATAACAAATCGACAAAATATTTATACTGTATAGAACAATTTCAAAAACCAAAAAAGTTCATAGGCCCTCAGTAAAAAATACAAAAAATGCTCGGGTCAACACGCGATTAATTGGCTACAACGCACGTAATTCTTCTTCTAAACGACCGTGATACTCGATCGTGTAGACACGATCGCATACTAATTCTAAACGATCTTGGTTTAAGATTGTGAACCAAAATCTTTTATATTTGGTACACGATCGTATACCAATCCCAACGATTTTCGTTTATATTTGGTACACAATATTGTAGATTCTTTTCTATTTTGTACCATTTCATTTAGATTTGGCTACACGATCGTGTACCAATATCCCAAAGATTTTTTTAAAGATCTTTTATATTTAGTACATGATCTGCAACAATATCGTTTAGATTTGATATATGATCATTAGTCAAATCTAAACGATCGTGTACTAATATCCCAACAATTATTTTTCAAGATTGTATACCAAGCCCTTTTATATTTGATACATGATCTTGAACCAAATAACATTTTGAAAAAAGAATAATACAAGATTTATGATTGATTGAAAACAAAGATCATGATTTTTTAAAAATATAAAAGAAAAATTGTAGAAAAGAGAAGAAAGAAGATGGAAAGGAAAAGAAAAATTGTAAAAAATGGAGAGAAGAAAGAAGATGAAAAGATGAAGGAAGAAATCAAAGTCGCACGAATTTCAAAAGCGACAAAGTCAAACTTGGAATATTTTAAAAGATAGTCGACTTCCTTTGTTATTTTATTACACGAGCCCTAAATATTTTTATGTTTTGTTAAACTTATGGAAATTAACCTATTTGTATACCAAAGAATTACACGCGCGAGTGACCAATTAATCACGTGTTGACTGTGATATTTTTTGTATGCCAAATCTAAACAATCGTATACCAAAGAATTTTGAAAAAAAAAATCGTTAGAATATTGGTACACAATTGTTTAGTCTAGTTAAATCTAAACGATTGATCATTTAGATTTGGACAGCCAGATACAAGTCGTGCACCAAATATATTACACGCGCGAGTGACCAATTAATCACGTGTTGACTGTGATATTTTTTGTATTTTTCATTGTGAATCTGTGAACTTTTTTCGTTTTCGAAATTATTCTATACAGTGTAAATATTTTATCGATTTAATATATTTTTAGAAAAAGCATTTTTTTTAATTTAAAATGTTAAATATAAGACCTATAATCCTAATCATATACTTTAAGGTTAAACATAACGCTAATGCTATGAGATAGGACGGATAAAATAAGACCTCCATCCAGAATAGTGCTGTGACCTTATACAAATCGTATTATGAGTCTATTGTGTACAGACTTTGAAATAGTCTAATATCCATCCCATCCCAGAGGAGAACCGCAACACGAGAAACGGTCACATTTAACATGTTGGATATGCCCCCACACACCCAAGAATATTTAATTCTCTAGTGTTTACATGGCCAATATCAAAGCTACGTGGCTTATTTACATTATATTATAGAATCAAAGTTCACATATATGTACATACATGTATATAGAAGAACGAGTAACGGAATCAGAGCGTAAAATTGATCAAATTCATGCACATCATCCTATGCTTTTGAGGCCCCTATCTCATCTACTTCTATATAAAACCTCTACATAAAATGCTCTTCAACATTGTACTTCGTACCGTCGTCTCTGTTAGTTTTTCTGCTTGGCTTTTGGCTTGTGATCAGCTACTTTCTGTTTCCCCTTCTCAGCTTCCACATCCCTCTGTTTTAGCTTTCTCTGTTCAAGTTGCAACTGCTGTGATGGCTCTTTAGCTTCTGAGAAAACTTCGT
>JBBPDI010000003.1:13965450-13978643 GCA_037974545.1 Cucumis variabilis
GAATAGGATCCGCTGTGTTATGTTGCATATATAATAGTTTATATACTAGATTGGCAAGTTTATCTCGTTAAGTTTTTCAGCAGGGTCGACAGTTACAAGTAGAGAAAAGCTTTGTCTGTCGGCTTCACACCGTCTTTTGGGCTAAGCTAACAGGTAGTTCGGGAGAGGGTGTGACACTTTTACTGTGTATCCCATCCCATTTGTGTTTGGACCAACAACATTTATTTCACAATTGCTTTATATGTGGCAAGTCTAGAGTTCGACAGGAACCATTTGTTTTTAGAGGAAGGTTTAACGATTCAAGAAACCATTGTCTTTTTCCTGTTGCCTTTTTTATTAAAATGGTGAGCACTCATCGCGGCTACTATCAAGAACTCTCTGTCAATCCTCGTGATTCTACTATTCGTTCGAACATGCACAGGGTAAGAATGCGGGGTAAACAAGTTAAGAGTGTTCCTTCACGTCGTTTGTATGTTCGCCTTGCTGACCGAGGTAAAATTTCTCACCCTATTAGTTCTGATAGCCCTGCATCTATTCATGTTGAGAAAGCTGGTGTGTCCCCTGTGGCTTCTGATTCATCTTCTGGGTCTAATTCAAAAGATGGTGTTTCTTTGGCTGAGTTGTTGCGCTTCTGGTTTGGTTCCAATCCTTCTATGTCGAATAGTCAAGGCAAGTGACCTGTTCCTTCATATTTGAAGGGAAATGCGCCTGTGCTTTTGGAGCAATCTCAGAGTTTATCTGTCTCTACAAGTAGTTCCTCGGATACATTGCTGCACAGCAAACCTCGTCCCGTGCCTCTGAGCAAATTCCCCCTGTCTCCTCTTTGCATGATATTCTTTCTGGTTCGACTGATCCTTTTCCATCAATGGGGCGTGCATCTACCCCTCCTATCGCAGGGGCCTCAGTTCATCAGTCACCTCCTCAGTCCATGACTTCACCTGAGCCTCTGGGTGTCACCATCAAGACTGGTAGACAACGTCTTCCACGCAACATTCCCTCCGTTTCCATTGCTGGCATATCCTTTCATCATGAGGAAAATGCTCAGCGATGGAAGTATGTTGTCCAATAACGTCTGATCGATGAAGTGAATGTGTCTGATAAGCACTAGCTATTATGGACTTGATAAGTCGGCCTGGTCTCTCTTGTACCATCCTGAATGTTGGGCCCTTCTATTCCAGACATATTCGGAAAGTTATTACCAATCTGCCTGATTTTAATGATCCTAGTAACACTTACTATCAGTCCGTTCATGTGCGCGGTCGTTGAATTATAATTTCTCCTTCAGTGATCAATGCATTTCTTGGTCTCTCAAAGTTGTTGGATATTGCTCTGACCAACCCTTCCACTGCAACTTTGGCTTCTGTATTGACTGGTGGCTCACTGTTTGGCCCATGACGGATATTTTTGCTGCCTCCTTAAGTGTCAAATATGCAATTTTTCACAAGATTAGCATTGCAAATTGGTTTCCCTCTTCTTACGCCTTCAGTGTATCAGTTGCCTTAGCTAGGTTCTTGTTTCAGATTGGTACAGACACTACGATTGATGTTGGGTTGTTCATTTACAATAAGCTTTTACGTCATGTTGGTACCTTTGGGGTCAAGATTCCAATTGCTCTGCCTCGTTTCTTCTCTAGTCTGATTATCCATTTGCATCCTTATATTATAAGTGACTCTGATGCTTATGGATCGCGCCCTCGCACGTTATCGCTGAGCTATAAATTATTTCAAGGCTCACATGTCTCGGATATTGAGTACACTGGTCATCCCAACCGCCCTGCTAATCCCTTTACGACTGATGCTCCTGCCTTTTCTGTTGGTGCTAGTATGGCTGCGAGTGACATTTCCCACGTTTTGAACTCTCTATCTGCTGAATCTTGGGCGTTGAGCACGTTTATTTCATTGCTTACAGATAGAAGGATGGAAATTGATGCTCTCATTTGCTATCTGAAGTTGCTTCCTTCTTCATCTAGGGATGCTGCTCCTTCGTCTTCCTAAATTCTTTTTTTGCTCAAAGGGGGAGACAGTGTTGTGTGATGCTTGTGTGATGATTGGCTAACTACTGATATTTTGATGTTGATGTTTTGGGATGTTGTTTTGGACGGATAGACTGTATTGTTTTTTTTTTTTTGTAACTTGTGATATGCTATTGATAATGAATGAATGGGTTAGCTACCACAATGTGTGGCTTCTGGCTTGTGTTTATGTTTGACTTCTATCGTGGCTAATGACTTCGGTTGGTTGAATATGTCGGTATTCTGTTCTGTGTATCCTGGGATGTTTAGTTATTTTTCGTTACCCATTTCTGCTGTTGTGACTCTGATTGACTATAAAAAGAATTTGATCATATTTGACAAAAAGGGGAGTTTGTTAGGATATTTTGTCAAATATATTAATCTTTTTATTAAGAATATTATTAAACTACCAACCTTTCCTATTATCTAGGAATCTTGGTATGGGTTTGTTTCCTTCTTATATGGAAAAGGTTATCTGTATAAAAGATCTTAGGGGAATATATATATGTGGTTGGTATTAAAAAAGAGGACTTCGAAATGACTATCCTTCCTTTGTATCGAAGAAGGCCATGCTGCAACGAGTAATTCTTCACTTCTTCCCCATTTTGCAGTTTTGCTTTCATTCTTCTCAACCTCCTCCTTTATAGTCTTCAAATCAATTAGTGTAGGGGCTGTCAAGTGATAAAGATGCACGGTTGGTGCATCCTCAGCCTTGTTGTCTAGACCCAGTTTATACACAACCTCAAACGAGTTACCAAGCAGCTTTGCTATCCACTTCTGGTATTGTGGTTGTATTACTCGCTGCTCCAATAAGAACTTTAGAGAGCGTTTTTTTGTCTTCACTGTATATTTCCTGCCATGTAGGTAAGGCTTCCAACGTTGCACTGCTAAAACGACTACCATCAACTCCCTTTCATATACGGGCTTGGCACGATCTCTCATGGCTAATGTGTGATTGTAAAATGCTATTGGCTTTTTGTTCTACATTAACATTGCGCCCACTGTTTCAACTTCAAATGCAATCTGGCAATGCTAGAACCAATAAGGTCATCATGGCATCTTACAGTTTTTTAAATGCTTCTTGAGCTTCATCTGTCCATCTGAATGCTCCCAACTTTAGTAATTAGGTCAAAGAGGCTGCAATAGATTCATAGTGTTGTACAAAGCGCCTATAATACCCTGTTAACCCTAGAAATCTCCTGACTTCACGCACATTAGTGGGAGTTGGCCATTGTTTGATAGATCTGATTTTCTTTGGGTCTACCTCTACTCCTTTTCTAGACAAATATGGCCTAAATATTCCACCTTTGAATACGCAAGATTGCACTTCTTGTTGTTAGCATAAAGCTTGTGTTCTCTCAATATTTCTAGCACTAACTCTACATGTTGCAAATGCTCTTCTAGACCCCTGCTATACATCAGAATATCATCAAAGGAAACCAGAATAAACTTTCTCAAATAGGTTCTAAAGATGGTATTCATCAATGACTGAAATGTTGTTGGAGGATTAGTTAAACTGAAAGACATAAATAAAAACTTATAGTGCCCCTCGCGTGTCCTAAAAGTCGTTTTCTCTATATCCTCACTACACATCCTAATTTGGTGATATCCAACTTTTAGATCTATTTTAGAAAATAAGTTTGCAATATTCAATTCATCAAAAAGTTCTTCAATAATAGGAATGGAGAACTTATTTGGTATAGCTACGTTGTTGAGAGCTCTGTAGACACAAAACCTCCAGTTGTCGTCCTTTTTCTTCACTAGTCATACCGGGCTTGAATAGAGACTCGTGCTTGGACATATAACCCCAAAGGATAGCATCTCGTCTACCGGTTTCTCCATTTCCTCCTTCTGCTGAAAGGCATATCTAAATGGCCTAACATTCACTGGATTTGTTCCTCTCTTCAAATGTATATTGTGCTCGATTGACCTCCTTGGAGGTAGTTCCTCAAGCCAATCAAAGACATCGTTATACTTAGTCAACATTGTCTGAACAACCTTCTGGATTGTGGATACTTCACCTTCCTCACGTGATTCTGCACACAGATTTCTTCCCTCCAAAGCTCTACATTCAACCAGATAGCCTTGGTCAGATTTTGTCCAAGTCTTCACCAAACTCTTTAAACTAACTCGGGTTTTCGTTAGGATTGGACCTCCCTTAATGATTATCTTTTTATTTTCATGGAAAAACGTCATGGTGATATTTTTCCAATCCATTTCAGTGACTCCCAAGGAATTAAGCCACTTCATTCCCAAATTTACATCAACCACCCCAATACCAAGTTTTCTATCACTCGCAGCCATCTAACATAACTTCCACCTTCTTGCACACTCATTTCCCTTTAATAGTTGTTCCCGATCCAAGGATTACCCCATAGTTGGAGGTCTCCTTTGTGTGTAACTTCAACACAACTACTACTCTGATATGAAATTGTGCGTCGCTCCACAGTCAATGAGCACAATTATGTTAGACCACCTATAATACACCAGTATAGTAGAAGAAAGCATCTGAAGGGGAAAAAGAGAGGAAAAGAAGTTAGTTGAAAATATAACGGCCTCAGGGGGACCACAGTGAGTGGGACGGTTTAGGAGAAAAGGGGAGGGGGACCACAGTGAATGGGAGAGGAAAATAAATAGAGAAAGGGAGAGTGAAAGGGGTAGTTTTTTGGTGAAATTATCTTCTGTGTATTCTTGAGAAAAAGAGTAGCAGAGAGAGTAAGAAGTGTCTTTCGAATTGGCTTATCATACAATTCGATTCTGTTTATCTTGTAATTTTTCTATTCCTATCAATATAATACTATTCTAGTTTCTTACCTTGAGGGAAGAATCTGGTATTCCATCAAATTACTTCTACATGAATCTTTCCTCTAACCTTCATCATGCCTAAATTTGTCAACACAACTACCGAATTGATAGATAATTTGACAACTACTTTAACTTCATCTCCCAGCTCAATTATGTTCAATTCTTTGTGCTCATATTCATCTTCTTCTATGATTTCTTCTACTACATTATCGGCTCTTACCACAAACATTCGGAATTCTCTCTGCTCTCTCGCCTTACATTTATGTTCTGAGTAGTACTTCTCATCACATTTGAAACATAGTCCCGCTCTCTCTTCGCTTGAAATTCAGCATCAGACAGCCTCTTGGAAGGCCTTTCCATCTTTGTTTCCCCCGTTGCTACCCCTCTCAAAATTATCGTTCTCATGGGAAACGTCGTTCCCGCCTTATTCTCATTCGATTCACAAAGGAATTAGAGTTAGTAGTTGCCAGATATAAGGAATATTTACCACCTGAATAGCCACTCAAATTTGCCTTTCTTCGTATGATCTCCCTGTTTTCTGCTCTTTGGGCCAATCTCATCATCTGCGTAAGCCCAGTAGGATTGGAGAATTCCACTTCAGCCTTGATCCACATAACTAACCCATTCATAAAGGTTTCTTCTAATACTCGGTTAGATAAATCCGTTAATGGCACCACCAGTCGATCAAAAAGATTTTGATATTTTCTATTGTTGAAGTTTGCCTAATCGCGAAAAATCGGCCGTAGATTGATCATTCTCTAATGGAAAGGAATCTTTCCAATAATCGTCGCCTCAAGTCGTTCCAATCATTGAATGTCTCTCGCTCTTCTTGTGAAAGATACTAGTCAAGTGTTGGTCCATCAAAACTAATTACAAACACCGTCAATTTCTTCGAACTAACACATCAGTGAGTTTGTGAATTTGGAAATACCGATCCGCTTTGAAAAGCCACAAACTGGGATCATTTCCACTAAAAACCGACATCTCCACTTTCTTGAATTTATGCCAATCAGCTGCCTTCCCTTCTTCTTCCTTTGTATTCTTCTTCGATTCATCAATCAGCTCGTGAACCGTAGCTTCACTTTCTTCCTTCTTATTCTCATTCATTTTCGATTTACTGGAAGATTCTTCCATATTGGAAGTGGTCGTCGACTTGTCATTAACCAAACTCTCAATATATTTCATCAATACTTGGTGCCGTCGTTGCTGTTTATCGACTTGTGTAGTCAATCGATCTAAGTTCTTCATCAATAATTGTTGTTGCTGATGTTGTTTATCAACATGCACATTCAATTGTTCCATGTTCTTTACTAACGACAAAAGCTTTTCTTCAATGGCCGGTATCTTCTGTAGATCGACTCTTATCTCGGAAACTTCTTGTTCTATTGCTTCGAATCATTCTTCGTGCTTCTTCACCATCTTTCTGTACTTTCCGAGGATGTTGCGGTGATACCAATATGTTGGAACCCAGAGTCCAACACAAATTCAATACGAAATTGAATTCAAATCTTATTGCTAATAAAATAGTTCAGGTTACAAAGAAAGAAATCAAATTGAATACCGACTTCAATTCGATATACAAGAACTCTCCCTCAGCAATCTGTATTCTATCTCTCAAGGATGCACAGATGTAATCTAAAATTCAGAGAAGTATCTTTCTTATACATATTGAGTTAAAAGAACGTTAAATATTTATATAGAGAATAAAATAAACCCTTGACACTATGTACAATTACAATAAAGGACATATGATATAAATATAAATATATATATATCATAACACTGATTACATCAAAGACTAACTCACTTTTCCTTCACACTTATTCTCTATTTATATCACTCTCCTCTACCTTGTGGTCCCCCCTTCGGTTATAGTTAGCTCCTTCAACGACTTATTCTTCCCCCTTCTATTGTATTGATGAATTATTGATGGTCTATCAAGTTTCTTATAAAGGAGAAAAATCTATTACAAATATGAAAAAAATTATGACAATCAAGACAAATATTTGACAACTGGCATTTACACATAAATGTTCCTAAATTGTTGAACTTCCAACATTTTCAAATTCATTTCAAGAGTTTTGAGAGTAAATTAATCATTTACGAATTTTTGTTTTGTTAGTAAGACAGTTAAATCCATTCCTGAGGGTTTTATAACAAGTACCTAAGTTCCAGAGGAAGAGTGTTAATAATTATTGGAATAATCAAGAGCAGTACTTGTTATCCTTAATTTAGCAGGATATGCTCATGCATGCTGGAAAATTAGTCATACCTCAAGCCCCACTGAGCTCCACTCCTCTTTCGTGCTTGGGACCTTCATTGCTTGTACGATTGAGTAATCCAGTGTCTTTACTTGAACATAACACAGTTTTTTCCAATAGTCAACGATCGGATGGGAAAACTCCTGGTTGTCTTCATAAATCCATAATCTTCGCCTTGAACGTGTAAGTGCTATATGGAGTAGCTTTAATTCCCAACATAAGTCCAGTTGTACTGGCTGATTGAAGCTTGGAGAACCGGGAGCAATTTCAAGCATGTCTTGCTCAATCATATATTGATATATGACTCTCCACTGATTTCCCAGAGGCGATGAGTTGAAAAAATTGTACAACAGAACATCCTAAAATAGAAATATATAAGTATATATATATTTCAGCATATAATTGTGGCAGAAGGTTAAACTTTAAATTTTGCAAAGCATACAGTCTATGGAGAAAAGAAAGTATGAATGGTTGTGTTAAATTATCAAAACTACAAACTTAACTGTCTCAATAATTAATAAGTTCCTCTGATCATATATCCCATTTATAGTGTGATTTATTCACCATAGTGAAAACAAAGCTTTACTATGAAGTATGACATTTATATGGAGTAGATTATATAACTTAAGTTTTCAGGTTCTGAAATCCCTGAGGTGATTTATCCCACAAACGTGAGACAACTCTTCGAAGCATAATATCTTACCCATCCAAAAATCAAAAGAATGGCTACCACTGATGGCGACTTCATGCAAATTTATTATAATTCAAAATAAGGACTAGTATTCACCTGAAACTCCATGCATTGAGACTCCATAATTGTAACGATAATGGCTTGATTTCCCACAAGACTAGAGGTCTCATCCCTGGCATACTCATCTCGAACCAAAATGACCTGTTTTGCTCCATATCCACGAGCGTATGCAAGTATATTTCCCCCCTCTTCAAATAAAACCATCATCATATTTTGGCCTTTCCTATTTTCAAGAAGAACTGGGGTTTCAAAATCAGTTGAATTCATTTCACTTGTTTCAGGGGACACTATATCAATACATCGTGGAAAGAAGCGGAAAAGAAGATCTGTAATGCTATTAGCTAATTGGAGAATTTTGGGTTGTGTACGACTCTGGTTTATGTGAAGAATGTCCGGGATTTTTATTAACCCTGCATCAATGTCTTTTTCATCAGTTTTAACTCCTGATATGAATTCCTTGTAGAACAAAAATCTTATGTCCTGGAACCTGAAGTCAATACCCTTGGCAATAGTTTGAATTGTATTACTTGAAAAAACAAAGCCTGGATTGACATTTTCACACAGGTATTTTAAAAGAGTAATTTGCATCATAGTAAGAGCTTGTACTTCATCCACATAAACAAAATCCATGTGATCGCCTGTATACTAAAAAACTTCCAATCGACGATGAAGGTCAATGGCTAGATCAGCCAAATCATATTCCCATTTTGCGTTTTTCATCTTTTCATAATCTAAAAATATATCATAAATTCTTTCTCTCTGCTTTCTGCTTAATGTGGATTGACCCTTTGAAAGTCGAGTATAATCTAGCTTACTAAGTCTACCATCAAGAGCATCCTTTGCTCCTAATCCACCTTTTATCTGGGAAATGATTTCATTGAAAACCACAAGAGCATCAAGTTTGTAGGTTAGACAGCTATCGAAGTAGGACCAGTACGATGAAGCAAAGTTTTTAACAGTTACTTCCTTTGATTCTATAAAATTATAGGCAGCTCTTGATAATGAATCTCTGGGCTTGCCACCACTAAGTCTCCATTGTTTCTGAAATCTCATAAAGTATGAATCTCCCACAGTTCTATCAAGCATTATCAAAAACATTCTAAATGTTATCACTAGAGGAAATGAGTTGGCTGGAATACCATCAAAGCTATTTGGAATATCCAAGAGATCTTGAACATCATTCATATCAAGCACATCAGCTTTATACAAATTTTGGGTCTCTTTAAAAATGTTCCCACCATTGGAAATTCTGCATATTAAAGAAACCTTCAATTATGGCCTAAACATATAAAATATGATTCAGTAATGGTAAAATTAGAATATTTAAGAAACATAATTAGATTAAGCTCAAGAAACAATATGAGATCATTCTTTGAGGTGAAATAACTGAGAAGGGGAAGATAAATCTCATTCCCAACCAATATAAAATTTATTATTTCAAAACACGAGAAAATGATCTTAAGAATGCTCTTAATTCCATGAATCTATTAATCATCATTCTAGTGCATATTTTTATTTATAAAAAAAGAAATAATAAATAAGAATAGTTAGCTCTTCTTTGACTGAACAATCCAAACTCCTGATGAGAGGGTAAGTGTAGACAAATAACTATATGCTTTGTAACTTCTCTGATTTTATTATGCTTTCTGAGTTTGATTTTCAATGTTTGGCCAGCTCATTCAATTGAAATCCAGAAAGTCAATTGCCTAACTTTACTTAAAGAAATTATGAATTCTTATCTCCTTCGACCAAAAAGCACTCAGCGAAGGGGGTTTCATATGTGTTTGTTTAAGTCTACTGTTTTTGTAAGCCTTACTAGTGGTAATTCAATCAAACATATACTGGAAATGAATGACGTTTAATTTACCAAACAAACTCTAATGCCTTTTCTGTGAAAGGTACGACTCTTAAAACAAGTACCAGAAAATTTTCACAAACCTTTCCAAGTGTGAAAGGCGCTCTTTTACATCAAGGCACTGTTTAAGAGTGACTGTGATGAACAGCTGTCGCAGGACAGTACTCTCTGTCGTTTTGCATTCCTCACTACCCTCATTTCTATAACATACTTCTGCATTCTCTCGTGTAACCAGACTACATCCCGTAGGATGGATATACTGCTGCTGTTCTCTCATAAAAAGCTTTATTGTCATAGCTGCAGTTTTCCCAGAACCGGGCCTTCCCATTATGAAAGCACTGGTAGGAACCAAAATTATCTCTAATTCAACATCTTCGACTTGACATGGGAAATCCAATTCTTTACTGTCATGGCCCGAGAGCAAGTGCTTTGCTTTTTGATAGGATAAAGATTGAAACCTCATCTGCAGCAATTTTTTTTTCAAAGTTATATCCTGGGTGTCATCACTGTCACCTTGCAAACTTAATATGGCATTTAGCTCAGCTTTCATGTAATTTTTATAAATAAAAATATCAGGAGAAGCACTCCATGTGATTGGAAGCTCAAGATCCCTATAGTCGCATAACAGAAAATTGTGTGAGGCCAACATTATCCAATTAGTAAATATATGAAAGGGCAACAATTTTCTTACTGGTCACATTTAAAATGAGAAGATATGGGTGTACCCTTTATGAGACTTTGCTTTACATAGATTCAGGAAGTCATCAGTATACAGCTCATGTATGTCGGAAAGACACTCAACAAGTACTTTTACATCCGTCAGAGGTTTGATATCCCATATCTTAAGAATTTGTTTGTACTTTAAATCCTTCTCAATATACAATGAGTATATGATGAACAGACCTTCAGCTTTAAGCATTTTATAATGATAGAACATTTGAGATTGGGGACATAGTCTGTCTCTGGACGCCAGCCACAGGAGAGCCTCAGCAAAAGGACAATAATTAATTTCTTTTGGTTGATTGAGACCACATTCTGAAAGGATGCCCTAAAAGAATCACTTAGAAGAACCTGAGATTACAAGAAAGATAAATTTGTTTGAGTACACAAAAATCAATATAAATTTTCAAAAGTAAAAAATATATATATATTAATATTCAGTAACTAAGTGCTCTTACACAATGACAAAGTATTAGTGTATCACAAGATACATAACTTCCACTGAGCCAATGTAAACAGTACGTTATCCTTGTTGCGTAAATCATCAAGCTCAAGAAGCAATTTCTTGACCTCTATTATCGCATCTGCGAAGTCTTTGTCTTCCTCAGCATTAAAATAACACTGACGATCCTTGGCGTCAGAAACTACAGCTTCCCATTCAGAATTACTATTGCCTAATGTTGTTGCATCTCCAACAATTCAAAGACAGTGCCTGCAAAGAACAAAAATTCTAAAATGTAACAAGTAACAAGTAAAAAGAAATTAAATATTACCGAAATATACATGGAAGATAACGTACCTAGCTCTTGTCAAAGCAACATTGATTCTCTGTGAACTAGAGATGAACCCAATATTTTTTCTCCTGTTGGATCTGACAGTGGTTAAAATGATCACATCCTCCTCACCACCTTGAAAACCATCCACAGACTTCACTTTTACAGTAAAATGATCACTCTTCTCATATTTATGTCCAAGTCTGCCCTGAATTTCTGAAACTTGTGCAGCATAGAAAGATATTACACCAATGCTGAGTCTTGTCTTGGCACCCCTCCATACTGCATATACATTTTTCCGTATGAAAGAAAGCCACATCATTAATGAGTGAAAGCAAGAGAAATTGTATAAAATAAAATCCAACTACAACAAGGGTCACACTGAAAATAGAAAACCTATCCAAAAAGATCTTGAAGAGGATTTATAACTAGTTAATGCAAGCAAAACAATAAGAAATATATCTTAACTGCCAATTTTCTTCTCTTTTTCTTTTTCTTTATATTAATGTTATTTCTTTATTATTATTATTCACGTTGTTGTTGCTGCTGCTATTATTTATTGAAAGCAATAAACACGAAACCAAGGCTTACGTGTAAACCCAAGTACTAGGAGAAAAACTACGATATTGTTGTTTTATTATTTTCTAATGATTTACAAAGGTAGGAAGATTAAATAGAATACACAAGGAAATAAGAAAAAAGGAAAAGAAAGATTTATGCTAAGCTTTCCATAAATAATTTTTTCCATAAACACCCTAAGGGCTAATCCCACAAATTCTAATAGTATTTCAAATATTTTTATATTGATATTCAATATCTTATTTAGTTAATTATATAACTTAAATTGCAAGTTACTTTGTTTAATCTAAATTATTTATTCAAGAGTAGGAAAAAACAAACTTTATAAGAAAATAGAATTGGAGCACATGGGAGGGTAGATCCAAATTTCCAAAATTTTGTTAGAGAGTACAGGAATTTTTTAGGAAAGTGATAGACCCCCTATCATTCACCAATATAGTAGAAGAGGGAAAAAGAGAGTGTCAGTGTGGGCACGTGTGAGTTGGTTAAATGAGATAGTTAGAATATGCATTATAAATAGAACTGTAATCTTGGAGGGAAAGTGACTTGAGTTTTGAGATTAGTAAGGAATTCTGTGCACCTTTGAGAGATAAGGTAACAGAGAGGGATTTTGTAACCGAATTGAGATATTCTCAATTCGATTTTTCTTCTTTTCATTTGTTCTTGTAATTGAACGAAGAATGTACTATCCAATAAAGCTCTATTGATTGAACACAACTTGGTGTTCCATCAGAAAGCTAATTTCAAAAGCTATGACCAGGTGGTGATTTTGCACACTAGAGTAAATTAAAAGAGGGTCAGTAGATAGATTAATAGATGATGAATTCTCACATAATTAGTTTTGACCCTTCAAAAGCAATCCCAAATGCACTTTATCTCTCATTTGTATCAACATACCTTTGTATAGCTTTTCAATTATTTTAATCACTACAGCTACCTCAACCGCATTCTTCTTTCTATGTCCATCATCATCCCCTTCTACTTTCCCAACAGAAACATTTATGAAAGAATACGGACCAAACATTGGACTTGGAATGTAACACTTCTTGTGTACTTCAGCCATGACAAGAGGAACATCTAGAATTTGGTTGCTGTAAAATTTGGAATTTGGAAAGCAACTTATTGATGGATGCATTCTGTATTGTGTGTTGAGCAAGTGCTTTGAATGTCCTAATAAACTTAGTCGTTCGAAAAAACTCCTACCATATCCAACTGCATCACAAACCTAATATAAAAGGGATTAGACATTACGTGTGAGTTCCAAGGATAATTGGAAGACAAACTATATCTGAATGTTGATATCAAAGTAGATAGTCCATTGAACTTACCTGGCTACTAACTATTGCTGGCAATTGGTACTCATTGTTATGATATATATATTTATAACATGTCCTTTATTGTAATTGTACATAGACCTAGGGTTTATTTTATTCTCTAT